>LNAC01001486.1:757-174433 GCA_002007465.1 Ailurus styani | reverse complement strand
CTCCGACCCGGAGGAGCCGAGAGCCTGGGGTCTCAGTCCTCAGCACGCCTCAGAGAAAAGCAGTCCCTCCCATCTCCTGGTCTCTGGCCGTGCTCCAAGCTCACCCCGCCTGTGACCGAGTGTCTCTGTTTCCGGCATGGCCCCGTTTAGAATCTCCGAACCCGACAGTTCCTGCAGCCGCTCCCGCACCGCTCCTCCCGGAGGAGGAAGGAGAGGGTCTCTCCGGGTCTGCTGCCCGTGGGGTCCCCGATCACAGATTGGTGGCCCGGCTGTGCTTCAGATCACAGCCCAAGGTAACCCCGAGCTGAGAGACACCTCAGCTCAGCTCCGTCTCTCCCGCCGGCTTCTCTCTGAGACCTGGGAGCTCAGTCGCGCTCAGACACCCCTGGTCTTTTTGTGTCCCCGTGGGTTCTGAGACCACACTGTCCCTGCAGGGGTTTCACCCCCCGCTTGGTCTCTGGGGCGACATCCCTCAGTGGAGCTGACTTCTAACAGTTCCGAGTCTGTGCTCCGTTGCTCGCTCCCTTGCCGGCAGCCGGCCCCTCCCCCGGGGGTCTATCTTCCCGTCACCTCAGATTCACTTCTCCACACGGACTACCTTCCAGAAGGCGGTCTATTTTCTGTTCCTAGAATTGCTGCTCCTCTTCTCTTCGATCTCTGGTGGAATTTGTAGGTGTTCAGAATAGTTTGATAGCTCTCTGGGTGAATTCCTGGGACCTGATGATAATCGGTCTCCTACTCCTCCACCATCTTGCCGTTCCTCTCATACACCATATTTTTGAACAGGAAGACTCCATATTGTAAACATATCAGTTCCCAATAATCATATATAGATTCATTGGCATCCCAGTAAAAGTGCACACAGGATTTTCAGGACACTGACAAACAGATTCTAAAGCATATATGAAAGAACAAAAGGCCAAGAATAACCAAGACATCCCTAAAGAAGAAAAATGTGAGACTCACACCATATCAAGATGTACTCAGAAATACATTTATTTATTTATTTGTTTTTTTTCAAATTCTTTTTTTATTATGTTATGTTAGTCACCACACACTATGTCATTAGTTTTTGATGTAGTGTTCCAAGATTCATTGTTTATGTATAACACCCAGTGCTCTATGCAATATGTGCCCACCTTAATACCCATCACTGGGCCAAACCATCCCCCCACACCACTCCCCTCTAAAGCCCTCAGTTTGTTTCTCAGAGTCCACAGTCTCTCATGGTTCATCTCCCCCTCTAATTTCCCCCCTTCATTTTCCCCTTCCTTCATAAGAATAGATATGATTTAAACAGAGTTGACACTGGTGATCAGGGGATAAATGAAAGGGTTTTGGTTATCCATTCTGATGGGAAAATAGTTAAATCAACCTGTTAGGATTAAATTGTACATAAAAATTAAATATGAAGGACAAAATTAAAAATATTTTGAAGGTGGTAGAGGACAGTGGTTTGAAGACCTCACTGAAGGAAATTCTTAAGACATATAAATCTCAATCCATACAGGAAAACACAGATAACCTTGACGATAATAAAATCTAAAATGCTCTTCATCAAAATAAGCACAGAGGTATTAAAAACAGAGAGACATATTCAGGGAAATAAATTTGTAATAGATACAATTGAAGAAGGAGTGCTATCAGGGAACAGATAATGAATTCCAGAAAAATTATTCGTAAAAATGATGCATAGGAAAGCTCTTAAGAGAGTAAATCCTAGGAATTCTTATCACAAAGAGAAAATTTTTTCTTACCTTTCTTTTTATTATATCTATATGAGATAATCAATGTTAGCTGAACCTACTGTAATCGTTTCACAATATATGTAAATATATGTAAGTTAAATCATCATGCTGTATAACTTAAACTTATACAGTGATGTATATCAATTATTTCTCAATAAACCCAGAACAAAAGAAAAATGAATTCCTTAATGGAATAAAATACATAGGCATTTCAGAAAAGGAAAAATTCATGAGCCATAAACATATAAAAATACTGCCAACTCATTGGTAATATCCATCACTATTCCATATCCTGTATATTGGCAATAATGAAAAAGGCAGGCAATTCCAAGTGTTGGTCAAGATAAGGACAATGGGAACACTAACCCACTGCTTGTGAGGTAAAATGGTAGAACACTGGAAAAACAGTTTTTCATTTCTTAGTAAACATGAATGAGATATTTACTGTTGTCCAAATATACACGTGTTCTCCCACATGCCCTAAATACCTTCCTGTTATGTGATACCATGAAACTAGTTTGGATAATAAGATGTGAATAGAAATGGGCACCTGAGTGGCTCAGTCAGTTAAGCATCTGCCTTCAGCTCAGGTCATGATCCCAGGGTCCTGCGATTGAATCCCACATTAGGCTCCCTGCTCAGTGGAGAATCTGTTTCTCCCTCTCCCTCTGCCCACTTCTCTTGCTCTCTTTCTCACTCTCTCTCGAATAAATAAATACAATATTTAAAAAATTTTAAAAAAGATGTAAGTAGGAATGACATGTTACTTTTGGATTGAAACATTTAAAAGTAGGTATAAGTTTTCAAATTGTTCTTTCCCTACTTCAGTGACCATGTGTTGCAGTAGAGACATCACAAATAAAAGAAGTTCTGGTCATTGTTTCAACAAATGGAGGAAAGTTTTTGGCCTGTAATGAACTTTGTGTGAGGGAAATTATCTTTATTGGATATGTCATTAGCAAATATCATCTCCCAGTCTGTAGGTGGCCATTTAGTTTTGCTGATTGTATCCTTTGCTGTGTAGAAGATTTTTATTTTGATAAATGAATTTAGTAAAGTCACAGGATACAAAATCAACATTCAGACATCTGTTGTATTTCTATACACCAATAATGAAGCAGGAGAAAGAGAAATCAATCCCATTTACAATTGCACCCAAAGCCATAAGATACCTAATAATAACCCTAATCAAAGATGTAAAAGACCTGTACTCTGAAAGCTATAAAACACTGATGAAGGAAATTCAAGATGACACAAAGAAATGGATAAATATTCCATTCTTATGGATTGGAGGAACAAATATTGTTAAAATGTCTATACTACCCAAACCAAACTACACATTTAATGCAATCCCTATCAAAATACCAACAGCATTTTTTCCAGGGGTAAAACAAATTATTCCAAAATTTGTATGGAATTACAAAAGACCCTGAATAGCCAAAGAAACCTTGCAAAAGAAGAGCAAAGCTAGAGGCATTGCAATTCCAGATTTCAAGTTATAGTACAAAGCCGTAGTGATCAAAGTAGTATGGTACTGGCACAGAAACAGACACAAAGATCAATAGAACAGAATAGACAACCCAGAAATGAGAGTTGCATGGATGGCTCAGTCACTTAAGCATCCAACTCTTGATTTTGGCTCAGGTCATGATCTCAGGGTTATGAGACAGGGCCCTGCATTGAGCTCCATGCTGAGCGTCGAGCCTGCTTATAATTCTCTCTCCCTCTGAAGAAGAAGAAGAAGAAGAAGAAGAAGAAGAAGAAGACGACAGAGGAGGAGGAGGAAGAGAATTAGGAGGAGGAGGAGAAGAAGAAAGGAAAGATGGGGAAGAAGAGGAAGAAGAGGAGGAAGGAGAAGAGGAAGAAGTGGAAGAAGAAAGAAAATCCAGAAATGAACCTACAACTATATGGTCAATTAATCTTTGACAAGGCAGGAGAAAATATCCAATGTGAAAAAGACAGTATATTCAACATATGGTGTTAGGAAAACTGGACAACAGCATGCAGAAGGATGAAACTGGACTACTTTCTTACATCATACACAGAAATAAATTCAAAATGGATTAAAGACCTAAATGTAAGACCTTAAACCATAAAATTCCTAGAGCAGAACACAGGCAGAATCTCTTTAACTTTGGCCATAGCAACTTCTTTATATATATATATCTCCTCAGGCAAGGGAAACAAAAACAGAAATAAAATACTGGGACTTCATCAAAACTAAAAGTAACTGAGATTTTGAGCTCTCATTGTTATCATGACAGAACCTAGTCTATCCTGACTTCCTATACCCTATGATTCAGAAATTCCACTCTTGTATATATACTCCAGAGGAATTCTTGAACTGTTCACCAGTATACATATATAAGAATATTGCATAAGAATATTGTATAAGAACAACAATATTGCCCATGGTAGCAGAAAACAAATTTAATATCTATGAGAATTTGAATGAGAAACTAGGCAGAAGTGAAAATAAAGGAATCATTATATATATGAAAATATTTGAATCTGAAAATCTACCAAGTTTAGGAAACAGAGCAAGACCCACAAGAATACAAGTAGTATGACTCCATTTTTAGAAATTTAATAAAATGCAAAACAATATATTATGTAGGGACAGATTTGTGTGGTATACTACATAAAAAAATTAATATATAT
This sequence comes from Ailurus styani, assembly GCA_002007465.1. Taxonomy (NCBI): domain Eukaryota; kingdom Metazoa; phylum Chordata; class Mammalia; order Carnivora; family Ailuridae; genus Ailurus; species Ailurus styani. Next base: position 170,024 of record LNAC01001486.1, on the reverse strand, counting down.
ATATATGTAATTAACCAAAAAATCAGAATATTGCTTACCCCTAGAGTTTAAAGAATTAGATTGGTAATAGTAATGTTTACAATAATAATAATAGCTAACTCTATGTGCCAAGTGATAATCTAAGTACTTTGTATGTATGAACATTTAATAGTGAAAAAAAAACTTATCTGGAAAATGCTATTATTATCACCCCCATTTTGTAGATTGAAAAATGAAGCCTGGGGCAGGTTTGTAATATTCCTCAGTTCATGAAGATAGCAAGTAATGAGCTTAGGAATTGAACTCAGGTGGTCTGAGGCATGAGCCTATATTCTTAACTATTATGCTACATGAGAATGGGACATCATGCCCTTCTGAAAGACTGATAATATATTTCTTAATCTGAATAGTAGATACATCAAAGTTCATTTTATCACTATCCTTTAAACCGTACAGAATCATTTGTATATTATTTTGCATATGTAATATTATTGTATTTCACATCAATGAAAAAATAATAAAATAATAATATTTAATTTCTGAAAAAATTGTGGACAGATCTCCGGGTATCCTTTTTACAGAGATCACAGAAACAAGGTTGGAAGCATGGATTGGAGCTATTAACATAAAATATGTGGGAAACCCTTGAAGAGACCATAGGTTGTCAAGAACTGTGTGTGTGTGCATGTGTGTGTGTGTGCACACGTTGTGTGTGTGTGCACATACATGCACACAGGAGCAGATTTTTTCAGCTTAATGAATGAATTAGCCAGATACAACAGTGGAGAATAGTTTGGGTGAGAGTTTTATATCCTATTACTCTTCTTCACATTGCCTTAGAATGATCATTCATTGCTGATTTTGTTGACACAGAAATTGGCAGTAACATCCCAGATCATCTAGTGCCAGTGGGTTAATATCAGGGCACTGTAAAGACTCATTAGTGTTTAAGAAACTGGTGTGAACTGATGTGAACCATCTACGTGGTACAAGAAGGTGAACCCCCATTGCAAGACATGGGGGACTGCCCTCCTGCAAGGCGAGGAGAATCGTAATGGGTAAAGCATTAATCATCCCCTTCCAGTTAAAAGCGGCTTACAGTTCAAATGATGTGGAACTCCATGAGTGAAAAGAATGGGCTAGATTTGTTAAGCATTAGTCAAATTTACTCCTTCTATAAACATGCCTGGAAAGAGTTCTGAAATATTGCCAGATAAGGTCTGGCCCGTACTGTCCTTCCCCCAGGATAGATAGCCTTTGACTTTAAGACATAATGACTAATGAATCTATACCAAACCAGTGACTTAAGACAGAACTAGGTGAAGTCATAAAACAAAGAAACATGACGGGAGCTCTGTTAAAACTACGCAAGCTCCAGGAGACTTGTAATACAGATAAAAAAAAAACAAGCAACATATGTCTGCATTTGCTCATCAGGTAGTAGATGATCCATGATGATCTCATTCATTTATCTGAAGGTGTACAGTCTTTTGACCATGATACCTCATTTTTCCTCCACATGGCCTTCTAATTCTCCAGAAGGCTCACCTGGGCTTCTTTACATGGTAACTTCTGGGTGCCAAGAACAGCAAGACAGAGCAAGGTCCAAAGTTCAAATACTTTTCAGGCCTCTTGCTTGTGTCACATTTACTAATATCACATTAGGCAACACAGGTCACATGACCAAGCCTCATAGTTCCTTGTGAGGAGTACAAGCAATATAAAAGGAAGACAGTAACTGAACAAAACATACCACATGAATGAAACAAAGAATATAAAATAATAATAAATATCCTCAAAGCAATAAAGGGGAATATTAATATTATGAAGTAGAAACTTGAAGCCTATTAAAAAACAAGTATGTGGAGGGCGCCTGGGTGGCTCAGTGGGTTAAAGCCTCTGCTTTCGGCCCAGGTCATGATCTCAGGGTCCTGGGATCGAGGCCCGCGTTGGGCTCTCTGCTCCGCAGGGAGCCTGCTTCCCCCTCTCTCTCTGCCTGCCTCTCTGCCTCCTTGTGATCTCTCTCCCGCNAACTAAAAAAAAAAAAACAAAAAAAAAAACAAACAAAAAAAACAAGTATGTGGAGAGGTGCCTGGGTGGCACAGTCATTAAGCAACTGCCTTTGGCTGAGACCATGATCCCAGGGTCCTGGGATCAAACCCCATATCGGGCTCCCTGCTCAGCGGGAAGCCTGCTTCTCCCTTTCCCACTCCCCCTGCTTGTGTCCCCTCTCTCACTATCTCTCTCTCTGTCAAATAAATAAATAAAATCTTAAAAAAAACAAGTATGTGGAATGAAAATATTAATAAAGAACACCATAGAAATAAAGGATAATATAATATTCTAAATGGATAGGAAAAAATGGGGGAAAAGTTCTACTATAATAATATTTACAATAAATATGAGTGGTCTAAACTTACCAATATAAAGACAAATTCCGCAATTGATATTTAAAAAGTTGACAACCTATTGTCTCCAAGGACACACTTAAAACAACAGAGAAAAGTTGAAAATAAAAGATAAAATTATGTAAAAGATATATCAGGCAAACAAGAGCTAAAAGAAAGTAAGGTAGTGTGTTAGTCACCATTCTTAAAAGAAACAGAACCAATTGTGTGCATGTGTGTGTGTGTGTGTGTGTGTGTGTGTGTGTGTGTGTATACAGGGATAGAGACAGAGGGGAAAAGGAGAGAGAGAAAACAAAATTAAAACTAAAACTTCATTTCATCCTTCTCTGACATGTTTCCCAAGGATGAGATTAATTTGGGGCCATAAATCATGGTTAGAAGTAGGTCCCTCTCCCTCGTGTTATGGTGATTCAGTTGAGGCAAGCATGATCTTTTCCAACTCCCTTCAGCTATTTGTTGTCTTTGGCATTTTAACCTCTTTGTCTGCATTTGCTGGGTCTCATTCACTGGAATTATAAGAGTCATCTTTCTTGCTTGGTGTGATCTAATCAGCATTTCTCCTAGAGCTTGACTTGAGAAACAATTAGTTATTTTAAATTGTTTTCTTCAAGGGCGTGTCTTATATATTATCATATCTTATTGTCTTCAAACTCTGACTTTCTCCCTAGAAAGTAAAGAAAGTCAAGCAGTTGTTTTCTTATCAGGAATTCATAGCAGACCTATTTATCCCAAATTAGCATATCTCATTAACTTTCTCACAGAGTGAGTTGTTTTTGAAAAAGTGTCTCAAAAAAAACCTTATCTTTTGGAGAAGAAATATATTCCTGCAACTGCTTTCTTACGTCTTTTCTTTCTCTGTGGAAAATGAACAAAAACAATTTGAGTTGTCACTGTCCATTTGGGCACTTTGCTTGCTCTGAATTCCTGTGATGATTACTAATATGAGGAATCATGTAAGCTTATGCCCTCCTAAGGACAGTGATAAGGATAGATGGGGACACTGTTTTATTCTTTGTCTAGCTTTAACACTTAGTAAATACCAATTACCAGTAGTGCACATACTAAGCTCTTTACATTTTCTTATTTATTAATCAAAACAGCTTATGAGATATATACTGTTGTTATCTTGTTTCCATTTTTCATTTGAGAAATATGGAACAAAAACAGTCCATGTGTCATAGCTAGTAAGCAGTAGGGATAGGACTAGAGATCAGTCCTATGTGATTTTGAGCCCACACTCTTCCACTAACTTATGCCGCATGATTGATCAATAAATTGTCACACTCCTTGACACATAGTAGGCACTGAATAAATGACTGCCAAGTAATGATTACAAATGAGACTGGATGCATTGCTGCTGGGTAAGAATCTTGAGCCAGCCCAGCTCTGTTATCATGCATTTGAATTCATGCCATATCACAAAATGGGGGTGCCAAATGATGATTGTTATTGTTTTAAATTAAAGGGAATTAAAATAAATTTTAGTTTTGCTATTTTAATGAGAATTTTCTGATACTCTTAATAATACCCATATTCTTGTTTTTCTTTCCATCCTCCTAAAATAATGCTTTTTAAAAACATATTTCTCTTGGTTAGTTCCTCCCTATGGCTTACTAGATCAAATCTACATCTGGTGGTCCTGTATTCAAGGTGATCCATAATATGCACCATGTCCTCTGCTCAGGTATTTTGGGGGCTCTCTTTCTACCACTATTGCCTCTTTTCCCCCACCCCCCACCACACATTCCACTTTCCTCATAGTGTTCTTTAGTGTCATTTAACCCTGTTTGGAATGCTCTTCTCCACTGTATTGATTCCTACTCATAGGTATCAAATTATTTTACCACCACGGTTGGGATGCAATAAAAGTCACATTATTTTGTTTGTTTGTTTTAAATAAAATTAAATTCAGTTTGAGCAACCACTCATCAAGGCTGATGAAAATTTCAAAGTCATTCATTTGGGATTTTGTATGGGAGTGCCTTCTCCCTCCTTATGGTTGTGTTGGAGTTTCAAAGGATTTTTAGTGCCCTCTTAACAGTCATCATTGCCTATTCCTTCTCTTTATGGTCACCTATTACTATCTTGACTCTAGCTCTCTACAATTAATCATATACCATGGCTCCCTGAAGTACTTATTAACTTCTAGGCTTCATGCTTTATCCAAAATGTTCCCTTGAAAGCAGGAAGCTCTGAAGGTAATTTCACTCAGTTCTGCCAAACTTGGTCACAAGGAACCATCAAAACTCACAAAGTATAGGTATTTAGTACTTTCTACAGGGTATCATTCAAACATCTTTATTCGAGTTATTGCTACATTCAAATCACCATTCTTTATAAGGCTCATTCCTTACCTACTTATGGCATAGTCCTTTTACCAATCTCTAGAGATCAAGGTGCATAAGGACATGAATCTACTTCTCTTAAACCTTTGAACGACCAAACTACTATTCTTTCTGTGGTAAATTGCAAAATTGGCTACAAATTATTTTCATCCTTCTACATACATCCCCTGGAAAACTGACTTTGATATTGTTTCCATCAAGAAGTTATTTTCGTTGGTGCTTAAATCTGGGCTTGGTCATGTGACCTGTGTTGGCTAATGTGATATTAGTAAATGTGACACAAGCAAGAGGCCTGAAAAGTATTTGAATTTTGGACCTTGCTCTGTCTTGCTGTTCTTGGCACCCAAAAGTTACCATGTAAAGAAGCCCAGGTGAGCCTTCTGGAGAATTAGAAGGCCATGTGGAGGAAAAATGAGGTATCATGGTCAAAAGACTGTACACCTCCAGATAAATGAATGAGATCATCATGGATTATCTACTTTCTACCTGATGAACAAATGCAGACATATGAGTGAGGACAATCAGGATTAGCTGAGCCAACCCATAACAAAAGTAGCTGGCAGAAATATGAGCTAATAATAGCTGTTGTTTGAATTTACTGTATTAGTTTGCTATGGCAGCCAAAACAAAGTACAACAGACTGGGTGACTTAAGAGAAATTTATTTTCTCACAGTTCTGATCATGGAGGCAGTATGGTTTTTTCTTCTGAGATCTCTTTCTCTGGGTTGTGGATGGCTATGTTCCCCTTGTGTCTCCATGTGGTTTCCCCTCCGAGCATGTTTGCATCCTAATCTCCTCTTCTTATAAGGACAGCAGTCATATTGGATTTTAACTTTATTATCTTTTTAAAGACACTATATCCAAATACAGACATATTCTGAGGTACTGTGGTTTAGGACTTCAACATTTGAATGGAGGTGAGCACAATTTAGCTTACAACAATCTGTCATTCCCTTTTTGGGGCTTCCTCCCCCAAACAAGGTTATCTTAAGAGTGTCAACTTTTCTTACTTGCTCTACAATATAAAATCTTGTTTATTCCTTCTCTAAAAGATCTTTCACTTCTCTGAATTTCTATAACACTGGCATATTCTTACCACACTGCTTGGTACTTAAATACATACTATTTTGCATTGTAATCCTAAGGCATAAAATGTGACACCTCATCAAGTAGACTCTTAGAGGGTAGAGCTCTGTTAGGTAATTCATACTTCTAACTTAAAGCTGTCCAGGCAGTTGGCACCCAATTACTTTAGTGATATTACATCTTGTAATCAATGACTCTAATAGCATGCATTTTCATTTTCATTTTGTATGGTCTAGCTTTCATATTTTCATGGCAAAATATGAAGACACTGTGTTTTGTTCCTTTTGTCATGATAGAAATGATCTAAAGTTTTTAATGCTTATAATGAGCTTCAGAAATGAGATATCTAGAACACTCAGTCTTTAGTGTACTTCACATTTTGAACTTCACAAAGATTATTCAAGCAGCAAAAATAGCTCTTATAAATATATTTAATTATTTAATTTCAGACTATTAAACAAATTATATTGCATATTATATTTAAAGCTAAACTCATAAATTCTAGTTTGTTTCCCCACTTGTGAGTGCATAAGAAAAAGTAAAGCAATCTTCAACCTCAAAGACTTTATGGCTATTATTTTTTGCATACCAGAAAGGTTCCAATAAACATGCAAAGATAGAAAGTGATGTTTTTTATATCCTAGTTAAAAGGAAAACAGGTACTATTATAGCTATTGACTGCAAGATGCAATATCACTAAACTAATTAAAACTGGGAATCTTGAGTACCTAGCAAGCTGCTGCAGATAGGTCTGCTCTGGGCCAAACACAATTCTGACACATCCAAAAGGACTTGTCCCTAAAGAACATAGAAATGCAGTGGATGACTACCTATCTTTATACTTAAATAGTGCCCCTAACAATAGCCAGTTAGATTCTTCCCACCTTACTTTATTTGACCTCTGTGTGTACTCTGATCCAAGAATGGATCTTTCCTATTTCCTTCCAATAATCACTTGCCATAACTTTCTTTAAGAGCTAGTGCAGAAATTAACTTTGTGAGTAAAGAGTGATGATTAGCATTTACTCTATACCAGGTCCTGTCCTAAATATTTCCATATATTAAGCCACTTGATCCTTTCAATGATTTTACAAGGCTATTGTTATTCTCACTTTTTATTCAAGAGGTAACTAGTCACAGGGAAACTAAATAAGTAATTCATGTTGCATAGCTAGTAAGTGGAAGAAGGAAGCTATAAACTGAAAGAAGTCTGTAACTAGACCTCATGTTGTTAACGATTATACCATGATGCTATGATGAATTTATTCTGCATTCTGTTCATACTGATATATACATTTTAGATATTTTTAATACCTACTGCATGCCAGACACTATGTTATGTACTCATAAATGTTATGTCAGTTAGTCTTCAAAACAGTCAGTGCATAAACAGTGAATCTTGGATCACTGAAAAAATAAAACTAAAAAAACAGTCAGTTAGTAGGGAGAGAGATATTGGGTACTTGGATATTCATAGTTCATACAAATATGTAAAGATTGTACCAAGTTAAAGTTATCCATCAAACTTCCTTAAATTGTGCATAAAAAAGTAGTGTATGTATCACTATATGAATAATTTTTATGCACACTAAAGTTTGAGAGTCCTTGAGTTAAACTAAGGGAAAGAACAAATACAAAAGGAAACGTTGTATGCTGGTGTCAAAACTTTCAAATCATACTGCTTTTGGATAATTATCAAATTCCAAGAAGAGGAGGGAGGGTGAATAGAAAATTGTAACATTGCTGATGGTCTGCATATTTTCCTTTATTTTTATATTAGATCTCCATAATCTTACCATGTATTATCAGTTTTGTTTGGAATGAGGATTACACAAGACAGTGTAATTGTACCTTAGGGGTGATTGAGGTGTTAGTTTATTAAAGTTAACTTCTAGATTAAGTATATAATTGTATTGTGATTCTATTATACTATTATTATCATCATTTACAGATGAGGAAATTGAGATTCAAAGAAGTTAGGTGAACTTGCCCTAGATCACCCAGCTTGGAAGTGATGGAAGTAGGTTCTAGCCTAATTGCAAAGCACATTCTGTTTTTAGTATAACAGCTTCTTCTTCTTTTTTCTTTTATTAACATATAATGTATTATTTGTTTCAAGGGTACAGGTCTGTGATTCATCAGTCTTACACAATTCACAGCACTCCCCATCACACATATGCTCTCTAATGTCCATCACCCATCCACCCCATCCCTGTCACCCCCTCCCCTCCAGCAACCCTCAGTTTGTTTCCTGAGATTAAGAGTCTCTTATGGTTTGTCTCCCTCTCTGGTTTCTTCTTGTTTCATTTTTCTCTCCCTTCCCATATAATCCTCTGTCTTTTTTCTCAAATTCTTCATATCAGTGAGAACATATGATAATTGTCTTTCTCTGATTTTTGATATGATATGATACGATATGATACAATATGATAATTGTCTCTCTGATTTACTTATTTCACTTAGCATAATACCCTCTAGTTCCATCCACTTCGTTGCAAATGGCAAGATTTTGGGGGTTTTTGATGGCTGCATAATATTCCACATATATATCAATCATATCTTCTTTATCCATTCATCTGTTGATGGACATCTAGGCCCTTTCCAAGGTTTGGTTATTGTGGACATTTCTGCTATAAACATTAGGGTGCACGTACCCCTTCAGATCACTTCATTTGTATATTTAGGTTAACAATTCAGTAGTGTAAATACTGTGTCATAGGGTAACTCTGTTTTCAACTTTTTGAGAAAACTCCATATTTTTTTCCAGAGTGGCTGCACTAGCTTGCATTCCCACCAACAGTGTAGGAGGGTTCCTTTTTCTCAGCATCCTCACCAACACCAGTCATTTCCTGACTTGTTAATTTTAGCTATTCTGATTGGTGTGAGGTAGCATCTCACTGTGGTTTTGATTTGTATTTCCCTGATACTGAATGATGTTGAATATTTTTTCATGTGTTTGTTGATCATTTGGATGTCTTCTTTGCCAAAATGTCTGTTCATATCTTCTGCCCATTTCTTGATTGGATTATTTGTTCTTTAGATGTTGAGTTTGATAAGTTCTTTATAGATTTTGGATACTATCCCTTTATCTGATATGTCATTTACAAATATCTTCTCCCATTCTGTTGGTAGTCTTTTGGTTTTTTTGACTGTTTCCTTTGCTATGAAAAGTTTTTATCTTGATGAAGTCCCAATAGTTCATCTGTGCCCTTGCTTCCCTTGCTTTTGGTGATGTTCCTAGAAAGAAGTTGTTGTTGTTGAGGTTGAAGAGGTTGTTGCCTGTGTTCTCCTCAAGGATTTTGATGGATTACTTTCTCACATTGAAGTCTTTCATCCATTTTGAGTCTATTTTTGTTTGTGGTATAAGGAAATGATCCAGTTTCATTTTTCTGCATGTGGCTGTCCAGTTATCCCAACACCATTTGTTGAAGAGACTGTCTTTTTTCCACTGGATATTCTTTCCTGCTTTCTCAAAGATTAGTTGACCATAGAGTTGAGGGTCCATTTCTGGGCTCTCTAATCTGTTCCACTGATCTATGTGTCTCTTTTTGTGCCAGTACCATACTGTCCTGATGATGACAGCTTTGTAATAGAGCTTGAAGCCTGAAATTGTGAGGCCGCCAACTTTAGCTTTCTTTTTCAGCATTCTTTTGGCTCTTCAGGGTCTTTCCTGGTTCCATATAAATTTTAGGATTATTTGTTCCATTTCTTTGAAATAAAAGTTGATGGTATTTTGATACGGATTGCATTAAATGTGTAGATTGCTTTAGGTAGCATAGACATTTTCACAACATTTGATCTTCCAATCCATGATCATGGGACATTTTTCCATTTCTTTGTGTCTTCCTCAATTTCTTTCATGAATACTTTATAGTTTTCTGAGTACAGATTCTTTTCCTCTTTGGTTAGATTTATTCCTAGGTATCTTATGGTTTTGGGTACAATTGTAAATGGGGTTGACTCTTTAGTTTCTCTTTTTTCTGTCTTGTTGTTGGTGTATAGAAATGCAACTGATTTCTGTGCATTGATTTTATATCCTGCCACTTTACTGAATTCCTGTATGAGTTCTAGCAGTTTTGGAGTGGAGTCCTTTGGGTTTTCCACATAAAATATCATATCATCTGCAAATAGTAAGAGTTTGACTCCTTTGCAGATTTTGATGCCTTTTTGTTGTTGGTGTTGATGTTGTTTTTGTTTTCTGATTACTGAGGCTAGGACTTCTAGGATGATGTTGAATAGCAGTGGTGATAGTGGACATCCCTGCTGTGTTTCTGACCTTAGTCTGAATTTAGATTGCCTATGTTTGAAGTCTAGTCTGACTTTGACTTGCTGAGTGTGAGAAAAATAAATTCTTGGTACTTCAGTTTCCTTACCTGTAAAATGTGAATGGTGAAGATCATGGTAATTTTATACCTTCTTCACAATATTTTGAGAATGAATTGAAAAAGAAAGTGTACATAAAAACTTTTAAAAAATGTATACCACATGGTAAGTACAGAATACCTTCTATTATTAACTATGTAGCTTGTGTCCACAGGCTCAATTTCAATAGAGTGGAGTTTGGGGGGTGTAAGTAGAAATTCTATGTTGATTGCACATTATGAAATTTTGCTTCCTTTTATTGCCTAGAATCAGCCTTAGAAACAATGAGAGAAAAACAGAGCTTTGATTATAGTTCTCTACTATCCAATAAAGGCCAAATCTGTTGTGTTTTCTGTTAAAAAGACCTTATAAAAACACCTACTTCTACGACAGCCTTCCCAAATATGTGAATGCAGATTCACTTGTTAAATAGATAGGACACCTAAACACACCAGGCTAGGAAGCAGATGGAGGCTGTACATAATTGTGCTAACATTTATGTTGTCAATATACTCTCCTGAGCCATCATTACAAGATTCTTGGGGGTCTATTTCCCTCTCTTTGGAAAGCTGCAATTCCCATCAACAGTGGCACGAATTATATATTTGTATCAGGAGACACATAAAATTCAAACAAACTGTCAGAATGAGTATGCCTGGGCTGTAGTTTGATAAACAAATGTATTACAATGAACCTTGAGTAAACTCCCTCCTCCCACTTCCTTGTGGGATGATCAAAACAGTTGTAAATTTTAAACAATGTAGGTCATTAAATTGTGCATCACTGAGCCTGAATTTTTTCTCTGGAGTTGTGGATATAGGGATGGCACCTGGAGAGCCAGAGACCTAGTGGAGACTGGTAGTGATAAAATTATGAAAAAAAGATTTTGGATTCTTTCTGGAGGAAGTATGTGTGGTCAGTGGGGAATGACAGCAGAGATGTTGATAATAATTTTTTGTTTAAAGGGCCAGTAAATGTTAGTCCAGAGAAGCCTTCCTTAACCAGGGATGAATAAAAGAATTACTTCAGATGTTAAAAACACAATTACCAAATTTTATCTCAGACCTACTGAATAAGAACAGCCATATTCTTATGAGAGAATATTGTGAGAGAATATGTGAGAATATTTTCATTAAAAAATTAAGAGCTCGGGCGCCTGGGTGGCTCAGTGGGTTAAAGCCTCTGCCTTCGACTCAGGTCATGATCTCAGGGTCCTGGGATCGAGGCCCGCATCGGGCTCCCGGCTTGGTGGGGAGCCTGCTTCCTCCTCTCTCTCTCTCTGCCTGCCTCTCTGCCTACTTGTGATCTCTGTCTGTCAAATAAATAAATAAAATCTTTAAAAAAAAAAATTAAAAGCTCTTCAGATGGTTCTTCTCTGCAATCTAGATTAATTACCACTGTTTTATTGACTTTAGGATGTAGGATTACCAAAGGAACTTGTCAAAAACATAGAAATCAAATCCCTTACACATCCTCAGATTCCGATTTTGTAGATCTTGTGGTAGGCCCAGAAATTAGCACAGCCAGGTGCCAATTTGGTTATTAGTGTCTGAGAAGCAATAAATCAGAGCATGACTATAATGAGAACTTTGATCCCTAGAAGAACCCACGTATTTCAGAATTAAATACGTAGGCATTCATTAAGTACTTGTCTGGTATATAATGTTGAGCTAGACTTCTCTGTACTTAGGATGATGGAAAAGAAGTACAAAATATGGGTCTTTTAAGTAGAATCTTTCTATGCTCCTGAGAAGATACATTTTACCCACAGAGACTAAGATAAGCTAAACTTTCCATATAGCAGGGCTTTGGTTATGAGGAGGTTGGGGGGTAGACATGGTGGGTCAAGGAATGGTACCTCAATACAACCCTTTCCACAGCTCCCTTAGCTCCTTCCCATTATCCCAAATACTTCTACACTGACCACATCAATTTACAGCTGGCAATCTAGGCAGTGAACCCCATCAAACTTCTGTAACCAGACAATTTACTCTGAGAGGAATGGATTAACTTTTCAAGCCAGGTTTCTTCATTTCTTTTCCTCCTCTGGCTGTCATCCCTTTCACTCTAGTAAAGATATTGCCTCTTACCTCCCCCAAAGAGGCATACATTGCTCTTTCTAGGACACTTGAATGAGTTTATTAGTCAAAGAAGGAACAAAACCTTTTCACTTTAGAAGTGTGACTGCTCTTTGTAGGAGGGAATGAACACAGTGGTTCTCTCACTTATCTTGCTCGAATAAAATGTCTACACCCTCTTCAACTGTGGTCCGAGGAGATACTGCATTTCTGCCTTTTAGGGTAATTTTCCCTTGTCACAATAGTTGCCACTCTGCATTTGCCACCGTTTACATGCATTCATTACCATCCATTTTATTCTACAAAGACAACCATTACTGTCACAAACCAACATGTTGCAAAACCAAGTGACAGATTGGTGTTTGTATTCTGAGTTACAGCTCTATAATGACAAACTTCTTTGTTGGCTTTTTTCTCCCTGACTTGAAGCTTGAGTCAGTTTTCATAGATCTTCCCTGAAATCTATCTTGACTTATAGACTCTGAGATCCTTTCCATATTATACAAATAATCTAAAGAGGAAAACCTATTTTCTGGCAGTCACATGTTTCCTTTGTATTTTTATGTATTTTGATATCTGTATTCTCATTGGATTATCACAACACTGCTCAGGTATAGGTCAAATAGAGGCAATCACTCCTAGTTTACAGGTAAGGAAATTAAAGTAAAATGCTTAAGTGATATTCCCCTGATTACACAGGTCAATACTAAACACCCTAGATGAGAACCCAGATTATTTCACATCTGATTCGGGTTTTTTCTTACAATTTTAAGATAAACTATAAATTCTATATTGTACTCTAGAAATAAAAAAAATAAAGTAAGATGGCAGAGACTGCTAGTTACTTATCCTACATCAATTTATCCCATCTTCTTTACCAGTAAAACTCTTATTTTATTAGGTATCATCATATATTCAGCTATAAGATTATAATTCCTAGTGCATAGGAGATGCTTCATCAAAACTTCATTTCCTGGGGTGCCTGGGTGGTTCAATCAGTTAAGCTTCTGACTTGGGCTTAGGCCATGACCTCAGGGTCCTAAGATCAGTCTGCTTCTCCCTCTCCATCTCCCTCTGCCCCTCCCCCTGCTCATGTGCTCATGCACTCTCTCTCTCTCTCTCAAATAAATAAAAATCTTTTTTAAAAATTCACTTCCTTTTGGGTGCCTGGGTGGCTCAGTGGGTTAAAGCCTCTGCCTTCGGCTCAGGTCATGATCCCAGGGTCCTGGGATTGAGGCCCACATCAGGCTCTCTGCTCTGCAGGGAGCCTGCTTCCTCCTCTCTCCTCTCTCTCTGCTTGCCTCTCTGCCTACTTGTAATCTCTCTCTCTCTGTCAAATGAATAAATAAAATCTTTAAAAAAAATTCACTTCCTTTTGTTTTAAGGCACACAGCTAGGCTGTATGTTCCAGCCTTCTGTGCTATTAGTTTTGATCATGCTGTTTGAGTTATAGCCCAAGGAATGTGTGTAGACAGAATGCCTACCTCTTCTGGGTCTTGACATTTATATATATAAAAGATTTTATTTATTTATTTGAGAGAGAGAGAGCACAAAAAGGGGAGGGTCAGAGGGAGAAGCAGACTACCCACTTAGCAGGGAGTCCAATGTGGGGCTTGATCCCAGGACTCTGGAATCATGACCTGAGCTGAAGGCAGCTGCTTAACTGACTGAGCCAGGTGCCCTGGGCCTTGGCATTTAATAAAAAAGTATATCCCCAGATTCTTTACCCCTTCCACCTGCCAGATGCAGTATGGGTGATGAGACTTTAGGGAATGACAGTACCACAAGATGGAAAGAGCATGGATTCTAGAATCACCATGTGGAAGAGAGCTATCCATGAATTAGCAATATCCACCCTAGACAAGGAGTGAGAATGCACTTCTATTGGTGTTTGAGTCTCCCTTTTGGCTTTATTGAATGCAACAGTCTCATCATCTATTTTTATTATATTCAAGTATTTTTGCAGATTGGTGTTGCCATGTGGTAAAGTTCTGAAAAGTGATATGGACATAAAATTTATTGAGGGAGATTTCTGGGAGTGCTCCTGAAACAGGGATCAAATGGATAGGGAAAGTAACCCCTCCCTGATTTAAAAAAAAATTACTTCTTTCATCTTTGAATATAGACATACTGTATGGACTTCTAACAGCCATATTAGAACAAGAAATGGATTCAGAGATAAAGTCATACATAAAGATTGGTGAAACAGAAATATACAAGAATCCTAAGTCATTGATTGCCTCCTTGAACCACCATACTAGCTTTAGAATGTCTACTGGATTTTTTTTATGTGAAAAGATTTATCTTTGTATACTTAAACTATTATTATTTTGGGTTTTCTATAGAGGCAGCTAAACCTAATAGATAAAAATGCAGGTCAGACTTTTGGTGTCATAGAATTAATTGAGAAGCCTCTCTAGGCCCAAATCTAATCCTCTCCATACCAATTCTGGGCTTGCTAGAAAAGCTGAACTCCCCTACCACAAGACTCAGCCTTTGGTACAAATCCATGGTTCTCTAAGTGTGGTTCTTTGATAATACCTATGAGGTTTTTTTTTTTAGAAATGCAGATTCAGGGGCTCCACTCTGACTCACTAAATTAGAATCCCTGGGAATGGAGCTTAGGAAACTGTCTTCTGACATGTTCTCTAGGTGATTCTTACGCATTTTAAAATGTGAGTGAGGAATTTTCTCAAAAGCATCTGTTGATACTCAATTATTATTTGAGTTACATAATCATTTACAAATTGACATGGATTTAGTGATTTTCACTACAGGATGCACATTAAAATCACCTGAGGAGCTTTAAAAAATACCTGTTCCTGGGCCAAATTATCAGATAAGCTGATGGCACAGTTATAGTTATGGGTGAAGTGTTCTGGCTGGAGTCACTGGTCATCCAGGAAGCAGAAGATAGACATCAGACTCAAAGTAGGATGAAAGTACTTGCCTGAGTTAGCCTGTAGGGTTTTTGTATGAGTCAATGAATGTGAAAGACCTTTGTAAATTATTGTTGTATTTTACAAATATATTCATGTTCTCAACTTCATCCAGAAGCTAGAAAAATACTACTACTGCTAGTAATGACAACAATAATACCAGATAATTCTTATTGAACATTTTATACTTTTAGAAGATTTGCTAACACTCTAGGGATTATTGTTTTCTCTGGTCTTATCCAAATTAGTATGGGTATACTGTGGAAAGCAGTGTCTGTTGTTTTTGAAGACTGTTAAAAATGGAGTCTTCAGCTCTCTAAAACATTTTCTGCATCCTGTAAGGAAACTGGCTTCTTTAAGTCACTGTTTACCTGTTGAAGACATATCAGTCTGTTAATAATTCTCTTTCTCCTCCACTAAATAGAATTGAATATTAAATTAAAATCCAAAGTGGATAAATACTTTTCTGTTTTTCAATTATTTCAACTATACTACATATATAATAAATCACCTCCAGAGATTTGAAACTTGATGAGATTTTATGTGCACATATGATCACCCTTTGGATTCATGGGCCATTTGTTTACTTGGTATCATTAGCTACAAAAGATCCTTGTTTATTTCTTTGATTTCTCATCTTTACTGCATTTCCTACAAACAATTCAGATCAGTGGAGAAAAATTTTGAAACATGGAACTTTGATGCTGCATAGTTTGCTTCCTATGACTAAAAACAAGGAAAGTAAGAAAGAGATAATCAGCAGGAACAACATAGGTAGAAATTCAGAACCAGTAAACTGAAATCCAACTGATGAAACAGAAGTTGTGTTGATCATTCATAATACCAAAAGGATCGTACAGGCCTGCCTAGGTGACTCAGTCAGTTAAGCATCTGCTTTCAGCTCAGGGTTCAGATCATTATCTCAGAGTCCTGGGATCCCACTGGGCTCACTGCTCAGTGGGGAATCTGCTTCTTCCTCTGCCCCTCCCCCTGCTCATGCTCCCCGCCTCAAATAAATGAATAAAATCTTTTTAAAAAAATGATCCTTCATTTTATAAAATATTTCTGTTTTACTTATTTAGGAGACCTCCCAAATGCATTTTAAGTGTTTACATTCTCTTACAGAACAAATAGGCTGAAGGAAAGAGAAGGGAAAAAAAATAAAGGGACAAATGCATAAGGGGAAGTGACTTCTTCATGTATTCTGTGGAGAAATACTGTGTTAAAACCTTTCCTTTCTTATGTTTAAAAATACTTTAAGTGCTGCAAAGAAATAGAGGAGTTCAGGCCCCTTCAATATAATCTCAGGCAAGAAGTAGCTTTGAAAATTCTAGGAGGGATAAAGGTTATAAAATGTAGTTTAACTTAATCCTTTTAGAGTTAATTAGATATTCATTAGAAAACAGGGAGGAAAGAGAGTTGAGAGAAATGGGAAGGCAGAGGGAATCTAGAATCTAACCAAGTTGGTAGCTATACCCCTTCTGAAATAAAGGTAGTTATGAGGGACTATGATTGTTAAATAGAAGAGGTAGGAAAAAGGGTAGCTTAATCTTTTACATATATATTTTTATTGCTTCTGACTTAGGGGAGAGACAGTCAAGGAATAGGGGTATAGGGAAAAAATAACAAGTTGAGGCCTATACTTAGGGAGTGGAATTATTTAGTGAGAGATGAACAGAAACAAAAAAGAAGAAATATGTCAACAGTGGCTCAACTGGAGCCAAGCTGCACTGAATGACACCAAGGTTTGTGCTGATGCAAACCTAGGGAGAAAAGTACAAGGGGGTCTTTCTTAAGCAGAACAGTGTCAATGCTGGATGTAACTGATAGATGTAACTTCCAAGGATGAAGAAGTGTGTCAAAGTGACAGGTTTCCTTGTTCTTGTCGTCTCATCATTGTAAAGAATTGTGCAGTTAATGAGACCAGCCCAGGTAGGCCTCTGACCCTGGTAAGTGACTCAAAATCAGGCCATAACTTTGATTTCAATAAGTAGGAAGATGTTATTCATGCCAGTGAGTATTAGGTTCAGCTATGGATATTCAAAATGTAAGTAGCTTAAATAAAATAGAATCTGTTTCTCTTCTATGTAAACAAATCTGAATATCCAGCATTGGTATGTCAGCTGCATATTCATGAAAAACTTGGGCTCATTCCATCTTTTGTTCTACTTCCCTCAGTGTAAACTTGATATCACATGGTCCAATATGGCTATTCAACTCAATGGGATAAGAAAGATAAACTCACTTCCATTAAAAGATACTTTTCAGAAGTTGTACTTCACACTTGCTTTTGTATGCCTGTTGCCAGAACATGGTCACATATCTACATATAACTTAAAGGGAAACTGAAAATTATAATTATCATTCTAGGCAGCTACATTTCTGGCTAAAAATCAGTAGTCAATAATTAGGGAACAAAAGTAAAACAGAAATTAAGCAAATGAGGAGTCTTTACTATCTCCAACACTTAACATACAGGATGAAGAGAGATTTTTTCTTTTATACTACAAATTATAAAATACAAATAAGAATATTCGTTGCTGTTTCTTTGTTGGATTCAGTTCAATAATAACTTATTTAGCACCTAAAATGAATAAAGTAATTTTCAATTCCCAAAAAACCAAACTACAACACAGAATGAGATAAGCATTATTAGAAATGTTTAAGTGAGGGGCTCCTGGGTGGCTCAGTCAGTTAAGCATCTGACTCTTCATTTCAGCATAGGTCATGATCTCAGGGTTGTAAGACAGAGCACTCCCCTTAAATCAAGCCCCACCACCACCACCCTGGGGCTCTGAGGTCAGTGGGGAGTTTGCTGGAGATTCTTTCCCTCTCCATCAGCCCCTCCCACCACTCATGCTCTCTCTTTCTCTCAAATCAATCAATCAATAAATCAATCAATATTTTTTTTAAAAGAGAAATGTTTAAATGAAATACTGTGCATTCCAAAGGAGAGATTAATTCTAGTAGAGCATTAGGAAAGGAAATGTCCAAGACTAGGTAGGGGTAGATAAATTATGGTCCTGGGGCTAAATATGGCCTGGTACTTGTTTTTATAAATAAGGTTTAATATAACATAGCCACACTCATTCATTTACATATTGTCTGTGGTAGATTTCATATTATGACAGTAGAGTTGAATAGTTATGACACAGATCATATGGCCCACAAAGCCTGAAATTTAATATCTGGCCTCTTACCAAAAAAATGGCATTTGAGACTGACTTGAAAAAATTATAATAAGGACATTCATTGCGAGCTGGAGATAGTTTGAGTAAAGACAGTGATGTGGGAAAATTCTGGATGTGTTTGTTCATGGAAAGGAAATCGGAGTAAAATCTGTAATACACAATGGTAGTATCCCTTAAAAAACTTAACTGTGTAAAATGTGTTTTTTATTTTTTTCTGAGAGATTAATAGAAGGACCAGGGCTGGCCTATTCTGCTGGCTTGCCAGGGATCTGGTTAAACAGTTCAAATTTGTTTAGGTCCTGGCTTCACTTTGGCAACACTTGATAGGTGATTGACTATCAAGGGTCTTCCAGGACAGAAATAGTAACTATAAGAATATCCCAATACTTGGCACATGTTTCATTGGACAGATACAGGGAGATTGGATAGGGCTGGCAACATGAGACATGGCCTACATCTCTCTGCTTCCAAAAATTTTATTGCTAACTTACTTCCCAGTCAGGCCAATACTCTCCTTCACATTTTGCCTCTTACTTTCCTGGCCCAAGGTAAGAACTTCAATTTCACTGCATTTTCAACTGGGCCTACACAGAAGGTGGGAGCCAGTGGTCCATTAATTTAGACCAATTTGCTTTATTGCAGGGCATATTACCATGGACTTTTACATTAGTTCAGTTTGGTTGCAGGATAGGATCCTTGAGAGAATAGATGGCAAAGTAATTATGAAACACATTGTGGAAAGTGTTTAATGACATACTAAGGAGTTTGAACTTCATCCTGTAGGTCATAGGGAATAATTAGATAAAGTATTTAAAATTATTTTTAATTAAGGAATAACTTGCTCTCTTATAGACAAAAATAATCAAACCTGTGGCTATTTTAAATAAAGAGCTTAGTTGTTTTAAATAATAAAAGGCATATTCATAAAAACCGGGGGATGACAGCTCTTAGGAAAATAACTGTTTTGTCCTGAGAATGAAATAGGTTTTTGAACCTATTTCATTGATAAGAAGCATATAGGGGCTGCTGGCACATTTGTCAGAGCTGATAAAGGAAATGAAAGCGGGAGACTTCTAGCCCACAAGACTGGGAGTTACCTGAAGGCAGATACTTTCATGTCTGAATCCTTAGAACCTAGTAGCATGCTCAGAAAACCTGTTAATATTACAAGAACATATAGGTGTAGATGTTTGGTTTAACTGCAGTTGATCCTTTCTTGTTTATTTTCCTCGATATAAAATAAAGGTATATTAGTATATCTGATTAATGAAGCTCTCTGTTTGCTGCATCCTAACTACTGAATCTAGAAATCATTTCCTGTATACATGCACTGTATGGCTCTGTAACCCACTAATGACAAGGCATCTCCTGAGTGTGTGTGTGTGTGTAAACTGATAAGATTGTATTCTTATATTCACCTACTGCTCTCTGCTTTGGGATTTTAACTGTTTTAATTGTTTTTAATTATTACATGAGATACACTGAAGTACCTTAGACAAATTCTTCTTTCTAAATTGGCATGGGGAAATTTGTGAAAATTCAGTTTTCTTGTCTTACTTGTATATTTAAAGGCAAAATATATTCTTTCTCAGCATCAATGAGAGTTGCTGTTGAGATTTGAAAAAGGCCTTTGGCCACTTGTCTGCCAAAAGTATGTGATTTTTATCACTCAAAATTCAGTAAGTAAATAGCCCTGCTTTTTTCAGCTTTCTAATGCCTCTCCAGGGCAACATGAAATCTTTTCCAGACTACTTTTTCATGTATCCACTGAATGGCAAAGCAACATATTTGCACTAGTTTCAGATTTCCAATCCATTAGTACTTTAGTAGCGGACCTGAATCTTTGCAAAACTGCAAAAGGTTGAGGTCAGACTCTAGGTTTTTTTAATTGCCCTATGTAACAGTTTTCTCCAACTGCTTTTAGTTCCTGGTGCCCTCATTATAAAACTGGGTTGTCTGGAGAACCTGCAAGTATTTTTCCCTCTGGAGAACCTTGACCCAAACAATAACCATTGTGATCCTGAAGGAAATACCAAGAAAATTTCAGGAACAGTCCTTGACATCACTGAACTATTGAATCAATGTCAGTCACTGTACTAGTAATACCTTACTCCTAGACTATTTGTTTTATGAAAAAGAATAAGCCCCTATCTTTTTAAGGAATTGAGTTCAGAGTTTCTTTTATTTAGAGATGATAATTATGCCAAATGACACAGATTTGTTGCCAGCAGAATAGTACAATAAAGTGTAGGTGCTATCACAGAAGAGCATAAGACATGAAAAATAAGCATGAAGGAAGTGTTTCACCTATGGGCTTCTGTTATCAACTTGGTGAAAATAGCAGTCATATGATGTAATAGCTGCAGCAGAAAAAAAAGGCATACATCCTGGTATATGAAGAACTAGGGTGGAATTCCAATTTGCACATGCTGGCAGGTAACCTTACATCAACGTCAAGATAATTTTGGAAGTTTGAAATAATGAATAGCCCTGTTGGTAGCTTTCTGTGAACATTATATTTAGTGTTTTCAGGGCAGAATGCCCATATCCTCATTCTGTAATCCTATACATTCTATATTGCATTTTAATTCTTCTTTTTAGGCCCATTTGTTAGCTTCTAGTCTGAGATTCATTCCCCCCACATTTTGATATCTGCTGTCAATCACAGAAAGGAAACATCAAATTATTTATTGGGACCAAATGTTATAGGTTTTTCTGGTTCAGGAGAGTTAATTTCCAAAAGTTCTAATAAAATGCAGAGTTTATTTGAACTTGCCATTCCATGAATAGTAAGAAAATTTCATTACCCCTCTCCCCACCCTTCTCCCCTCTAAAACCCTCAGTTTGTTTCTCAGAGTCCACAGACTCTCATAGTTTGTTTCCCCCTCTGATTTCCCACAATTCACTTTTCCTTTCCTTCTCCTAATGTCCTCCATGTTATTCCTTATGTTCCACAAGTAAGTGAAACCATATGATTATTGACTTTCTCTGCTTGGCTTATTTCACTCAGCATAATCTTCTCCAGTCCCATCCATGTTGATGCAGGAGTTGGGTATTCATACTTTCTGATGGCTGAGTAATATTCCATTGCATATATGGACCACATCTTCTTTATCCACTCATTTGTTAAAGGGCATCTAGGTTCTTTTTACAGTTTGGCTATTGTGGACATTGCTGGTATGAATATTAGGGTACATATGGCCCTTCTTTTCACTACATCTGTATCTTTGGGGTAAAAACCCAGTAGTGCAATTGCAGGGTCATAGGGTAACTCTATTTTTAATTTTTGAGGAACCTCCATACTGTTTTCCAGAGTGGCTGTACCAACATGCATTCCCACCAACAGTGTAAGAGGGTTCTCCTTTCTCCACACCTCTCCAAAATTTGTTGTTTCTTGCCTTGTCAATTTTTGCCATTCTAACTGGTATGAGGTTGTATCTCCATGTGGTTTTGATTTCAATTTCCCTGATGGCTAATGATGATGAACACTTTTTCTTGTGCCTGTTAGTCATTTGTGTGTCTTTTTTGGAGAAGCATCTGCTCATATCTTCTGGCCATTTTTTGACTTGATTATCTGTTTTTTGGGTATTGTGTTTGAGAAATTTTTTATAGATCTTGGATATCTTCCCTTATCTGTAGTGTCATTTGCAAATTCCTTCTCCCATTCTGTGAGTTGCCTCTTTGTTTTGTTGACTATTTCCTTTGCTGTGCAGAAGCTTTTTATTTTGATGAAGTCCCAAAAGTTCATTTTTTGGTTTTGTTTTCTTTGCCTTTGGAGACGTGTCTTGAAAGAAGTTGCTGTGGGCGATGTCAAAGAGGTTACTGCCTATGTTCTCCTCTAGGATTTGGATGGATTCCTGTCTCACATTGAAGTCATTCATCCATTTAGAATTTGTCTTTGTGTATGGTCTTACAGAATTGTCAAGTTTCATTCTTCTGTATATAGCTGCCCAATTTTCCCAGCACCATTTATTAAAGAGACTGTCTTTTTTCCATTGGATAATTTTTCCTGCTTTGTTGAAGATTATTTGACTATAGAGTTGAGAATCCATATCTGGGCTCTCTACTCTTTTCCATTGGTCTATATGTCTGTTTTTGTGCCAGTACCATGCTATCTTGGTGATCACAGCTTTGTAAGGCTGGTTGAAATCAGGCAACGTGATGCCCTCAGTTTTCTTTTTCTTTTTCAACATTTCCTTGGTCATTCAGGGTCTTCTCTGGTTCCATACAAATTTTAGGATTGTTCACTCTAGCATTTTGAAAAATCCCAATGGTATTTTTATTGGGATGGCACTGAAAGTATGGATTGCTCTGGGCAGCATAGATATTTTAATGATGTTTATTCTTCTGATCCATGAGCATGGAATGCTTTTCCATCTTTTTGTGTCTTCTTTATTTTCTTTCATGAGTGTTTTGTAGTTCAAGTTTCTAAATTAGATTATCTCTTTTTTTCCTTTTGGTTTTCTGTTGTCTTCTTTGGCCCACCCCCCTCTAGTGATATTCATAGAGTTCATACTTATGTTTCTACTGTAGAATTGGTCTTTTCTTTCACTTCTCCTCAATCCAACTCCACCCAATTCATCAAAACCCCATTTACCTAGGTCTTTCCTCTGAGTTACTGGGCAAAAGTTTCCTAAGAAACTAAAAGATATACAAGTGTTGGTGACTGATATTGATTTTTTGTTTTTTACTTTCCTGTATAACATGTGTGCATTTTGGCTGGGGTTTTCAAAGCCTTAATTAAAAGTAATGATGACTGCAAAAATTCCAACTACTATGAGACATCGAATGGGGAGAGATTTTTTAACCATTGGTGTCTTTCCTGGCATTTTAAAAATCACACTATGTAGACATTGCCTAATTTACCTACATATAACTGGCCCAGCTCAGCAGCAATCTTCTTTAAACAATCAAGAAGCTGAGATGTTCAGAGGAAAATCTTCTTAAGAGCTTATATTTCTTAACACTGTGAAATACTATTTACTGTAGTTATTTTTATGATTTTCTTCTTTGAACCATAAAATATGGATTCAAAAGATGCTCCTTTCTGTTGAACATTATCTTTGGCCAGCTATGTTTGATATTCCTCTTTATTTAAATTAAAGTTGTTGAGCTATGCGGCTATTAATGGCTAAATAAATTGAAGTCTAGCTCTTTAAAATTTATTGTGTCCTTTCAAATCCCCAGTGATTACTCATTAATTCAAAGCATTTATGAAACATTTCCTGGTATGTGCTGAAAACTATGTGAAATCTAGATATAAAGAGATGACTCATAGTTGTTTGTCTTGAGGAATTCATAGTATAATGAGGGACACTCTCAGGTAATAAGCACACAATGAAATAGAGAGTGGTAACATATCTGGTGGGAGGTAACATATCTGGAAGAGGTAACATATCTGGTAGGAGGATCATAAGTCCTGCATAGAATTTTTTAATGAATATTGGAAATGATTACAAAAGAAGTTACTAATTTAGAATTTTCATGTCTTTAAAAATATTCCTCTGAAGCAAGTCCTGGATTTTTAGGAAATTTCCAAAGAGTTACTGTGGCCCACTTTCTGCTATCATTTCCTCATGATTATATTTATATATACTGAAGAACTGACAGTCTTTTACTTTTAGTCTGAGGAGATGGGAGGAAAGGAATGATAGGAAAGGAAATGAATAAAAAATACCTGTGGTTGATAGAAGAAGCAGCATCAACTTGTCCTTCTGTAAGAATAAAGCGTGTCCCAGATTCAGTAACTGTTTTTTTTTATTAAAAATGTTTATTGGCTATTGACTTTAATAGACTTGCATTAAAGGAAAAAAAGCATTTTTTCAAATGTGTTAATAAGAAAAAGACCCAGAAAAATTAACAATGCTGAGCAGAATATTTGGTGTTTTGAACATAAATAAAAGTCATAAATTTTATATGGATTCTGGGATACTAATACTCTTCCAACAGTGGATTTGGCATTGGACAGGAATATAAACATATGAACAAGTCTAATCCAGTATATTTCAAAGCAAGCAGATCCTTGAGAGAAGAAATTCTTTCATAACTACCCTTGCCATTCATGGAAGAGAGATTATAAGAATGTCATGTATATTCCTAAACCATTAATAAAAGAAAAACATATAGATACTTAACACATAAAAATATAGTAACTACATGATAATTAAAAATAATGTTCAGTAATGCCCACTGAAATGAACAAATAACAAAATATAGCCTAAGAATGTAAAACAACCATATCCCATGCTCCTACAAAAACAAAGGCATTTTGGGAGGGTTCTGTTGGCTGTTTTTACAAAACCTATGTGTGTATGTATTCTTACAGAAAACCTGACAAATATAGAAAAGTGCAAAGAAAATAAAAATCACCTGTTACACCATCAACATGAATGTCATTCCTTTGGTGAGAGCAAAACAAAACAAAACAAAACAAAACAAAACAAAACATAGAATCAGAGAAGACCCCAGGAAGTTCTTTCCAGCCACAGGATCTGCTGATGCCAATTCACCAACCACTTCAAAGTTCACAGACTAAACCTCTTTGTAGGTTCTCAAATATCTCTACTGTTGCCTGGTTCCTGGCACCACTGCATTTATCATCAGGCCAATAGTCATCAGTAAACAAGGACAAAAGAAGGCTATGATTGTCATCTAAAACTTTTTGTTCCTCCAACATTACAACTAGATAGAATCTTGGAAGTTCATGTAGTCCTACCCACCATGCCTGTCTTTGTTTGTTCAGGAGGAAATAGGGATGGAGAGGTTAAGTGACTTGCCCAGGTGTCACAGCTGAGTAAAACTGAAATCCAGTCTTCCAATTGTCTGGCCAGGGCTCTGTCCAAGTGAACACATGGTGAATGAATCTCCCCAAGTGATGGGGCTACAGTTATTATGTGGTTAGACTATTAATGAGCCTGAAAGGCAGACCACAGTAGATCTGTATGACCAGACAAAAGGATCTAGGCAAACTTTCAGTTCATAATAGGTAATTGCATGGGCTCTTGGGAGACAAGTTACACAAGTATCATGTGGTCAAATTACAGTGTGTGCCCTGGGCCAACTGATCATAGGAGGAATGTGTGAGCCCCACATTCCATGAAGATGTGAGCCTAGTTAGAGAACTATGAGGGATTTGAGGGGTCTCAAGACCAAACAAGTTGGGAGGTATGCAGGATCTAGAGGAATCTCTTATAATGTAGCTGAGTCTTACCAAAGTAGTTAGTTAATTGCTGTTGCCTAGGAAAAATTAAAAACCTGGGCAAAACATAGGACAACACCATTAATATTCCAATCTGCCTTCTGTACACCAAGACAGGCTCTGCCCCACACCTGACCCATCAGACACTGGATAGTCTCCATGAAGTTTCTGCCATGGGTCAGCTTATATGGTCCTCACTGGCAGAATACCATGAAGCCTTGGAACAATAGAAGGAAGGAATTGGAAAGTTTATAGGCATGCCAGAATTGCTCCTGTACTGTTCCCTGCATGATTCAGTCAGCCCCTGCCCAACTGATTATGCAACAAACAAGTCTGTGTCTGTGTGGTGTATTGGGGCATGAGTGGAAATACCTGCTTCCAAGTTCATGACATTTCAGCAGGCCCTTCAGCCAGACTGGTTCCAATGGCTCTCAGATGGAAAGGTGTCTTGTGAAAACTTCCATTAAAAGAGCCAGAAAGTCTAGTGGTTGATTGCTTCTATTCCTGGATAATCATCTATGGCTACAGGAAGGGTCAGAGGTGCCACCATTGGAGTCATTGGAGGTGGAGATGTGATGGAGGAGAGGCTGAGGTCAGCACAAGAGATAACCAAGCAGCCAATAGGTGGCTTCCTTCTGGATGGCTTCCAAGGGAATCCAGAAACCCTGGAAACTAGACTGTACTTGCTGTCATAAGTCACTGCAAAGCTGCCAGAGGACAAAACAAGGCTCATCTGTGGAGTCAGCCAGCCAGATGAGGTGCTCAAGTGCATTGAAAGGGTAGTGGACTTATTCAAGAGTTTTTTTCCCCTTATCAAGTGACAGAGTGAGTTTGTGCACTGACTTTCAGCTTTCAGTAACTGTTTTAAATCTCTTTAAAAATTTAAAATTTTTGTGCTAGAGAATTGAGAGACAATCCTTATTCATTGAAGACTCCATTATTTATGTGTTTAACATTTGTAATAACTCCACCTTCATTTAAGAATGATGTAAAAAATGATGTAAAAAATACTCTTAATGGGTATATATCTCTATATGACAGTGCTATAAATTAGAAAGTTATTTCTGTTAACAGCAACATATGGAGACATAAAAAGTCATAGATTGATATAGATAAAATTTGCTAATAGAAGATACTAGCAAATTTGCTATATTTACATTAAGGATTGGGTTAGTTCTTAGAGGGAAATTATCAGAAATACTAAGAACCTTGTGCCATGGCAAAGACTCAGGACACTGAGAATCTGGGCAGGCTATCTCTGGGAGCAAATAGGAAGGTAAGGGCCTTTCCCTGGACAGAGAATTTGACAGTTGGGAAATAGTGTAGATCCTGCTTATGTATATATCTAACTGAATGGATAGAAGTTTCTAGTAAACCATTTAGATGGGATAACTTTAAGGATTGCTTTTGCATTGGAGTTCTACCTGACTACATATCAAGAGAGTTGGTTGGAACTTTTCTGGCCTGTATAGATGACAACTTTATCTTCAATAGTAAGTGAGCCAGTGTAGAATTGACAAAATAACCATAGATTTCTCACTTTGTATCTGTCTGTGATTTATTGGGTTTTGTAGGTAGGAAAGAGGGAGAGACAATAAAATGCTTGCTGAGTCAAGTCACAAACTTCCACTTTTATAGCTATTACTATTACTAGCTTTAGAGTGAAACTGTCTGCCATAAACTTCAACTAAGAAACTTTGGTTTGGTGTTTGAAATTTAGCTGCAGTGCAGTATTAAATTAAGTTGTATATGTGTGTTCTGTTGATGATGGTAGTATTAGTGGTCAAAGGAAGGGAACAACAAAGGAAGGAACCCACAAGGAGTTGCACTTGCCACTACAAGTTGCCCTAGGCTCTGATAAGAAAATTTAAGTAATGTTCTGTGACCACAAGGAACACTACACCTACCACTGACCTGCAGAGCAAATGAAGAAGAAGTCTGTGGTGTCTCCAGTGGCTTTTGGACATTGTTAGTAAAACAAAATATGGCTGAATTTGTTTCTCTAAGCTCATTGATAATAAAGGGACTTACCAAATGCCAAAGATGACAAAACAACAACTAGAACCCCAAAATCTTTTGCACAACCAATATATATACCTACCCCTGACACTAGAATAAAAACTCAAATTTACCCCGATGAAAGTGTAGTGGGGTAACTGCCTTTGAGAAAATATATGTGGTCCTATTTTCTTAGAGCCACTGCAAAGTTTCTGATAACATAGCTTTCAATATAGTTAAGGGCAATAATTTTACATTAGAAGTGTACGGTTGAAAAGGTCTTAAGGTTCACTACTCCAATTCCACTCAGACTGAGCTCTCAGATCATCCTCTAAACAATCAAGAAAATCATTTTCCTTTCAAAGAAGGTAGCATTCTAGTTTTTAACTTAGTATGCTATTCCTATGGCAGCTAAATGTTGTGATTTTTATAACATGTTAAAATACCTTGGCACAGATAGTGTGATAATATGTATATGTTACCCAGTTTATACGTCAATTTGGGGGGGCAATTTGTTTTCAAATTAAAAATCTACAATTATCAGATTAGGGCAGGGCTAATTCATATTCCACGGGTTGTCAAGTAGCTTCTCTCAGAAAGGCTAGACTCCACAGCCAGATTTTTCGAGTGCTTCTGTTATTCTATCAACACCTAAGGCTTTTGCTAATTATCATACAGAATGTCAGAAATAGT
This sequence comes from Ailurus styani, assembly GCA_002007465.1. Classification (NCBI taxonomy): domain Eukaryota; kingdom Metazoa; phylum Chordata; class Mammalia; order Carnivora; family Ailuridae; genus Ailurus; species Ailurus styani. Next base: position 141,746 of record LNAC01001486.1, on the reverse strand, counting down.
CTTCTATTTGTAAAATTCATTGCTTGTTAATTACCATGATGGGTCATTAGAAATGGGCTCTTGCTAGAGAAAGGAAAGATATTCAAGGTATAAATATAAATATTTGATAAAATATTTTAGCAATAATCTTCAGATCTGATGAGTGTTTTAGAATCCAGTGAGGCACTCCTGTCAAGTGGATCCCAGTTTGAGGCACTGATTTAAGTTCTACAGAATATCTTGTTGCCTGATGTTGACTATAGACAAAAACTTATACCTCTGGAATACTGACTGTTGTATCTGCCTTGAGTTTCCTTTCATTCAAGGTAGTGGTAACAGTACCTGAAATGACAGAGCAAAGCCTTTACAGAGCTTACATATTTATTATCAGTTTCTGTCTGCTTGCTAAGGAATGTTTAATTAATGTATGTGTGGCAGAATTTGATCTTATACTTGCTTCCATTATAACCTGGCAGTGAAGCTGGAAGGAAGGAGGGAAGGAAGGAAGGAAGGAAGGAAGGAAGGAAGGAAGGAAGGAAACCTCACTCACCTCAAACTTCTTTATGACAACCCTTATCTACAGAAAAGAACCTAAGAGTTGTGCATGATCAAATTAGCTTAGGTCAGTTTGCAACAAAAATTTTTTCTGTAGTTGCATTGAGTAATAACTCTGTAAAGCAAAAACCTCAAAAGAAAGGGGGGAGGACTCCCAGGTTGGTGTTTTACTTCTGACCCAGTCTCTTTTTTTTTTTTTTTTTTTTTTGACATTTGTGTGTTAATGTCTTTAGGGCTGGCCTGTCAGAGGAAGATCAAATCTCAGGTTCTTACAGGAAGTGAAAAAGAAATTCTGTCTTGCTTTGTGTAACCTTAATTAAAGCCTTTGAGGAAGATAAGTGTCAGGATTAAATGGAGGTTTTTATTTTTTTTATTTTTGTTATTATTGTGGCTGTTGTTTTCTTAGTCCAGGAATGTGCTAAATATCACAGATTTTCTAGTATTTTGTTCTTCTCTCTGATATAAAACAGGAAAAGAATATTCATAAAAAGAAAGAAAACCATTATTTGCCTTTGGTTATGAAGACAAAAGTGTGTATGTGGAGGGAGATGTTGGAGGGAAGACTAAACAAAGACCTGAGGAGTGAGAATTATCTTTTTCATAGACCTACTGCAGGGGAGTTACCTGGTTTATCAGGGAAGAAGATCATACTCCTATTTGTCTCTCTGTCTCTGGATTTCTTAAAGGTCAGATAGAAAAACAACTCCAATCTATAACAAGGGGACACAGGGACTGTTAGATCAAGTTAATTTGGAATATTAAGCTTCAGACCAAAGCTTCAGAGACAAACTGTAGAAAAGAAGGTGTCCAGAGAATTTTAAGAAAAACCTTGTAGATCCTGAAAAAAACCCAGTTAATTCAATGAAAAGTAAGTGGTAAAAAAAGAAAGAGGACTCCTCCAAGCTTGCTCATCTGTTTCTGAATAAAGACACACTCTCTCATTCAAGTCCAAATCTGGACTCAACCTCTCTATGAATATTGTCTGATTAGCATTGACCTATTGCTGCCTCTACCCTTTGTTCTCCACTACCACCATGTTCAATTATTTGTATTTTAGACTCTTAAACCCTTATATTTATATTTCCTTTCAGCTGTATTAGTTTGCATTTGTTAGTATGCAAGTATGAAAAATTAAGTCAAGCAGAGAAAGTCAATTATCACATGGCTTCACTTACTTGTGGAACATAAGGCATAAAATGGAGGACTCTAGGAGAAGGAAAGGAAACATGAATTGGGGTAAATTGGAAGGGGAGAAGACCCATGAGAGACTGTGGAGTCAGAGAAACAAACTGAGGGTTATGGAGGGGAGGGGGCAGGAGGAATGGGTGAGCCTGGTGGTGGGTGTTAAGGAGGGCATGTATTGCATGGAGTACTGGGTGTGGTGCATAAACAATGAATCTTGGATCACTGGGAAAAAAAAGCTTTCCAAATATTGTCTAAATTTCTCTCCAAATTAAACAGTGAACAACCACCTCTGAATACTATATTGTTTCTATTTTATTATGAAAGAATCTATAACAGTATCTGATTTTACCATTTTAGAATAGAATGCCAAGATATCAATTAAGATGATTTAAGTAGCCTGGGGTAGATAATTTTACTCTGAGTGTAATTAGGAACAAAACAGATAAAAGAAGAGGCAGTGACTTTGAATTGTGGCTCTTTCATCTCCAAGTGGTTTTTAGTTTCCCTTCCCCATGTGGAAATTAAAACAAGCAAACCAACAAATGAAAAAACAGAGGAGAGAGGAAGAGAAGGAAGATAGAGAGAAAGGGAGAGGGAGAGGGATCAAGGGAGGTAGGGAGAGTGAGATGGGTGGGTGGAACAAATTGGTGCTGGTTTGCTTGGCACCAGTGAGAATATGGAACTCCTGTCTGCACAACTTTTGAAGGGATTGGTAGATAAGTAAGGACTATGTGTAACTCTCATGGAACAATCCTATCTTGGAACATCTTGTTCAAAGGCATTATCTATGTGTAAAACCATGAAATAGTTTATTGATACTTGTACTATTTGTCCCAGTTGGGAATCTCCAATTTTAATGAGGATCCTGTCCTCTGCATTTGTCCTTTAAGTCCTCCTAATCCATGTTTTGAGTGGCCTGGTTCTCTGGCTCTTATTTGACAATTCAAATAACTTTCCTCTATCCACCCTTCTATCTCCATCCACCTTCTATCTCCATCCACCCTTCATCTTATGCTTCTACTTTATAACACTGATAAATGTAGTATCCTTTTCTCCCATATTAGTTTTTAACAGAGATAAACTTAAGTCCTTATTTCAAGAATATCCCATTTTATAATTTTCATACATAATAATTCTCTTTTATAAACAATAATTTCATAATATTTATAAATCAAAGGTGAAGTCAGTCCATGGTGTCATTGGGTTGTGGATGAGGGAGCCTCTTTTTCTCATTTTATTATTTTTTTAAAAAAAGATTTTATTTATTTTTTTTGAAAGATATAGAGAGTGAAGGTAAGCACAGGGGGAGGAGCAGAGGGAGAATGTCAAGCAGAACCTGTGCTGAGCATGAAGCCTGACACAGGGCTCCCTTAGATCATGACCTGAGTCAAAATCAGGAGTCAGACGCTAAACTGCTTAACCGACTGAGCCACCCAGGCACCCCTCATTTTATTCTTGATAGCAAAGGTGCTTTGTGCCCCTGCCATAGTGAGAGCTGATTCATTATAGTAGAAGAAGAAGACTCCTATAGGTTCCCTACTAAGCTGATTTGAGTTCTGTTCCTCAACCATTGCTTCCAATGATGAAGAAAGGGAAATGGTTATAGGCTCTATGTGCAATTCCTTGTCATATCATTGTGAGACTTAAAATGTTTGTTGATTATATTGTTAGGTCACAGGTGAGAATCATGGTATGAGCAAAATAGGCAGTTGTCTGAAAATAAACTTTATAGTCAAACTATGTTATTCGAAAGATTTCTGAAATTATTAACATGATCCCTATAGAAGGAAAGAAGATGCCAAAATGAAAGAAAGTACTATTTTCTACTTGCAAGGAATGTTGGTTACATGCAAAACAACAGAATATTTGACAGCATAATTTATTGGAAATGTAAATATATCAACATTTTATAGTCTCAATGCTATTGATGCATACTTATTGCACATCTGTTTTATGCTTACTTTAATGGCATATTGCTCCCTGGTACATTATTATTTTATTGTTTATACATAGATAGCAGCCTGTGCTTATAGCATATCAATCCACTTGCTTTTCATATTTTTAGAATTGCATTGTGTCACAATATCTTATCAGATCAACAGTTAAAATTTATTAACTTGGATCTTAGCATTTGCATCCATTTATACAGATTTTGCAGAAGGTTACTTTATATATGGGAAAATAAAAAGATTTTCTAAGAAAATGAATACAGTAACAAAAATTAGAAAGGGACTATTTATACTGCTTAGTAAAGTATTTCTTTTCTTTTTTTTTAAAGGTTTTATTTATTTAATTGAGAGAGAGAGAGTTTACAAATAGGCAGAGAGGCAGGTAGAGAGAGAGGAGGAAGCAGGCTCCCCGCTGAGCAGAGAGCCCTATGCTGGCCTGGATCCCAGGACCCTGAGATCATGACCTGAGCTGAAGGCAGAGGCTTTAACCCATTGAGCCACCCAGGCGCCCTAGTAAAGTATTTCTTTAGAAAAATTTTAAATCACTTATTTGCAATCAAAACTTGTGTACCTCTCATAATGAATTTTTATCTGCACATTAAAGGGAGTTTCCTAGGAATTGTCTATGCAATACTGCTATGGGCTCATCTATATTATTGTGTTTATTTGAAATAATATTTTGCATTTCCCTCAAAATATTTTGTTAATGCACATTGGCCATTCAAGTTTATTTTACTGTAGTGAGCTACATGGTAAAGAATAATTGATCAAGAGTCAGATAGCCTGTATTCTAGTCTTAGCTGTGCCCATTAACAACTGCATGAATTTAGGCAAGCCATATAACATCACTAGTCCTTTGTTTTCTATTTTTAAAGAATAAGGAAGTTTTCCTTTGACTCTAAAATGCAATGACTCTGTAAAAGTTACCTGACTTAATCAGGATTTGTGTGTATGTAATATTTTATATATAGAAAATATATTAACATATTAAACAAAACCCTTCTGTGAGTACTTGCTCCACTGTTAAAATGTCCATTTGCTGATTGGATTAGAGATGGACACCTGGTCCAAGGTACCCAATATTCTCTCACTCTCTTTCTTCCTCTCCTTTCCCTTCCTCTCCCTTCCCCTTTTCATTTTCTCTATCTATCTATCTATCTATCTATCTATCTATCTATCTATCAGCTTTATATATATATAAATATATAAAATAAAAAATATATATATAAAACTTGAACCTGAGGCAAAGGGAAAAATGCCACTTAGAGATTATTAGAGATTAGAGAGCTACAACTCAAAGTAAATGGCTCTTCATTCATCAGTTTTGTTCCCAATTACTCTCAGAGTAAAATTATCTCTTTAGTCTATTAAGTAATCTTAATTAATATTATGATATTCTATTTAAAAGCAGTAAAATCTTGGTACCCAAGATAATGAGTACTTTCCCTTAGAATTTAGAATTGAAGCACTGAGAGAATAAGACAATTAAGCAAAGGTTGATTTGCTATAGGAAATTTTGGCCAGAGTCAACTCCAGAACAAGTCTAATAACTATAGTGAAGCGGGAAATATAGAAGATTAGAGATCCATGAGTAAAAAGAAAATAATAAGTCTGTAAAGAAAAATAGGAAAATGAAACATATGCAGATAGAAATAGAGATGAGGGAAATGTGAATCATGAGAGATAGGAAGAGTAGTTTCAGTTCCTGACTTTTCAATTTCATTCCCACCTGGCCAAATAGTATTTTGGGTTCTATCCTTGGATGTCCGTAAGATTTCTTGCCATATCCATACAATAAGCATATTTTTATTTATTTTACTCTTATAAGAAGATTATAAAATTAATCGCCAATTAAGTTTTATTTAATGTTATGTGTTAGTAATATACTAAATGTTATGGGAGTAGCAAAACTGAAAATGAAGTTTAAGACGTGGTCCTTTTAAACAGAACCTTGGAGATGATTTTGGGGATGAAAAAACTAACACTTAAAAAGAGTGAATGAGATCGAGGGACAGGATGGCAGAGAAGTAGGAGACCCTGTTTCAACCAGTTCCCTGAATTGAATTTAATATCTACCAGAACACCCTGAACACCCATGAAATCAGCCTGAGATGTAAGATTATACACTTCTGGATCTCTAGGGTGGTAGAAAATCATCAGTGGAGAGGTACAGAGGAGTGGGAGTGCTCAGATTGATATCGGAGGATAAACAGAAGGGGGAGGGAGTCACCAGAAGTGACACACTGGAAAGTAATATCCAATACGAAAGTCCCCTGTGCTTGAGGAACAGCATTAACTTGGAGTCTGGTTTAAAGCACTCAAAAAGAACAAAGGGGGCGCCTGGGTGGCTCAGTGGGTTAAAGCCTCTGCCTTCGGCTCAGGTCGTGATCTCAGGGTCCTGGGATCGAAGCCCGCATCGGGCTCCCTGCTCAGCGGGGAACCTTCTTCCTCCTCTCTCTCTGCCTGCCTCTCTGCCTACTTGTGATCTGATCTCTTTTCTGTGTCAAATAAATAAATAAAATCTTAAAAAAAAAAAAAGAACAAAGGGTCTTCAGGGGCAGTTGGTGGAATTGGGCAGCCACAGACATGGACCCAAACCCATGGTCCCACGGGGGTCACAGGTGGCTCCCACCTGTGCCTGAGAGAGCCCAGTTCGGGCTCCAGCTGGAGGTCCCTGGGGCCGCAGCCTTCTGCAGCCTGCACCACCGCCAGGTCTGAGCGCACCCAGGATCGGCCTGTGCTCCAGACATCAGCCCCGACAATGGCAGCCACCAGGATTGGCCTTACCCAGACCAATATTGCTCACAGTTTTAGTGGTACAGGGGTGCAGAGACAAGCGGGGGCCTCAGGCGACCACTGAGATGGTGGCTGGGGGTGCGCACGCCTGTGGGAGGTTGCGGTGCTCACCAGAGTATGCAGAGGGATAGCCTGTGTATTCTGCACCATCCAGAGCAGAGCAGACTGAGGCTTATCTCTGAGGCAGAGGTCTGGATGCAGACAGTTTACTTTGCTCTGACCCTCCAAAAAGCCGCAAAAAGTCACCAAAGAACAAAAACCTCCAGAGAACAAAAGCCTGCAAAACCGGTTTCCACAGAGCCCAGCCCCTTAATAGGGGCAGAGCAACTCAAACTAAGCAAGATTGAGTGAAAAACAATGCGGCAGGCCCCTCCCCCAGAAGACAAGCCAAAAGAACAAGAGACAACAACCACAGGGTCCCTATAAATTGTAAAACCCCAACGTCAGGGGAAAACAACATATTAACCTCCTGGTATTGCCCCAAAAGCTCTATATTTCATATATACAACTTTTCTGGGTTTTTTTTCATTTCTTTTTAATTCATTCTCACGATTCTTGTTCTTTTATTTTTTTAACCTACTTACCATTACAACTACATGTTTAATACAACATATTCCATAATAACTTTTTAACTTGAACTTTTTTCATACATATACTTGTGTTACTTTTTCCTTAGTTTTTAACTTATGTATAGATATAAGCTTCAAGTTAGTCCTTTTTCCCTATTCAATACTATCCCTATATATAAACCAGTTTTAATTTCCCTGTATCTCTGGAAGGTTGAGTCCTTTAACAAAGATAAGATACACCCAGAAAGAACTGAAACTTCTTCACCCACATTGAGGGTCTATAACCACCTTCCCATCTTATTCTTTTGTCAGTGTTTCTGTGTATTTGTTTTTGTTTTTGTACTATATAAATCTTATTTTGGGGGTTCATTTTGGCTGGGATTTTCTTTTTTCTTTTCTTTTACTTTTATTGGTCTTTTGTTTTTGTTCTTGTACCTTATAAATCTCAAATTTGGTGCTCATTTTGGCTGGGTTTTTTTTTCTTTTTTTTCTCTTTCTCTCTCTTTTCTTTTTTTCTTTCTTTTTGGTGGTGACTTCTGATTTCTCTGAAACTTTCCAGAGTCCACCTTGCCTGGATCATGGTTAAAATATTCAGCTATACATCCCCTCAATCACCTGTCACCAAAATGACTAGGAGGAGGAACACCCAACAGAGGAAAAATTCAGAGACTGTGATCTTTACCACAGAACTATTGGATATGGACACAAACAATATGTTGGAAATAGAACTCAGGGTAACAATTACCTAAAGGTATATCCAGACTGAAAGTGAAGGGATGGAGAACAATCTTTCATGCCAACGGGCCTCAGAAGAAAGCTGGGGTAGTGATTCTTGTATCAGATAAATTAGATTTTAAGCTAAAGACTGTAGTCAGAGATACAGAAGGACACCACATCATTCTTAAAGGGTCTATCCACCAAGAATATCTAACAATTATAAATATTTATGCCCCCAACATGGGAGCAACCAACTACATAAGCCAATTGTTAATCAAAATAAAGAGTCATATCGATAAGAATACATTAATTGTAGGGGATCTTAACACAACACTCTCTCAGCAACAGACAGATCATTTAAGCAGAAAATCAACAAAGAAACAAGAGCTTTGATTGACACATTGGACCAGATGGACCTCAGAGATATATACAGGACATTCCACCCTAAAACAACAGAATACTCATTCTTCTTGAGCACACATTGAACATTCTCCTGAATAGACCACATACTGAGTCACAAGTCAGGACTCAACCAATACCAAAAGATTGAGATAATTTCCTGCATATTCGCAGAACACAATGCTCTGAAACTGGAACTCAACCACAAGAAAAAGTTTGGAAGGAATTCAAACACTTGGAAGCTAAAGATCATCCTGCTCAAGAATGTTGGATCAACCAGGAAATCAAAGAAGAACTTAAACAATTCATGGAAACCAATAAGAATGAAGACACATCAATCCAAAACCTATGGGAAACAGCAAAGGCAGTCCTAAGGGGAAAAAACGTAGGCATCCAAACCTGACTCAAAAAAAAAATTGAAAAATCCCGATTACAACAACTCTCTTTACACCTTAAAGAACTGGAAAATCAACAACAAATTAAGCCAACCCCATGCACAGGAAGGGAAATCATTAAGATTAGAGCAGAGATCAATGAGTTAAATCAATGAGTAGAACACATCAATGAAACCAGGAGCTGGTTCTTTGAAGGAATTAATAAGATTAAAAAACCGCTGGCCAAGCTAATCCAAAAGAAAAGAGAGAGGACCCAAACTAATAAAATTATGAATGAAAGGGGAGGAACCATGACAAACACCATGGAAATAGAAACAATCATCAGAAATTATCAACAGCTATATGCCAATAAGTTAAGAAACCTGGAAGAAGTAGATGCATTCCTGAAAACCTATAAACTTCCAAGACTGAAACAGGAAGAAATTGACAACCTGAGTAGACCAATATCTAGTAGCAAGATTGAAGCAGTGATCAATAACCTCCCAAAAAACAAGAGTCCAGGACCTGACAGATTCCCTAAGGAATTCTACCAAACATTCAAAGAGGAAATAATACCTATTCTCCTGAAGCTGTTTCAAAAAATAGAAATAGAGGGAAAACTTCCAGACTCTTTCAATAAGGCCAGCATTACCTTGACCCCCAAACCAGGCAAAGAACCCATCAAAAAGGAGAATTTCAGATCAATATCCCTGATGAATATGGATGCAAAGATTCTCAACAAGATCCTAGCCAATAGGATCCAACTGTACATTAAAAGATTATCCACCATGACCAGGTGGGATTAATCCCTGGGATGCAAGTGTGGTTCAACATGCACAAATCAATCAATGTGATAGAACAAATCAATAAGAGAAGAGAGAAGAACCACATGGTCTTCTCAATTGATGCAGAAAAAGCATTTGACAAAATACAGCATCTGTTTCCTGATTAAAACTCTTCAAAGTATAGGGATAGAGGGAACGTTCCTCAACTCCATAAAATCTATCTATGAAAAACCCACAGTGAATATCATTCTCAATGGGGAAAAGCTGAGAGCCTTCCCACTGAGATCAAGAACACAACAAGGATGTCCACTCTCGCTATTGTTGTTCAACATAGTATTAGAAGTTCTAGCAACAGCAGTCAGACAACAAAAAGAAATGAAAGCTATTCAAATTGGCAAAGAAGTCAAACTCTCTCTCTCTTCGCAGATGACATGATACTTTATGTGGAAGACTCAAAAGACTCCTCCTCCAAATTACTAGAACTCATAGAGAAATTCAGTAATGTGGCCGGATACAAAGTCAATGCACAGAAATTAGTTGCTTTCTTTTTTAAAAAAAGATTTTATTTATTTATTTGACAGGGAGAGATTGCAAGTAGGCAGAGAGGCAGGCAGAGAGAGAGAGAGAGAGAGAGGAGGAAGCAGGCTCCAGCTGAGCAGAGAGCCCGATGTGGGGCTCAATCCCAGGACCCTGAGATCATGACCTGAGCCGAAGGCAGAGACTTTAACCCACTGAGCCATTCAGGCACCCCATTAGTTGCTTTCTGATACACTAACAATGAAACCATAGAAAGGAAATTAGAGAATTGATTCCATTTACTATAGTACCAAGAACCATAAGATACCTTAGAATAAACCTAACCAAAGAGGTAAGAGATCTGTAGTCAAGGAACTACAGAACCCTCATGAAAGAAAATGAAGAAGACACAAAAAGTTGGAAAAACATTCCATGCTTATGGATTAGAAGAATAAACATTTTTAAAATGTTTATAGTGACCAGAGCAATCTATACTTTTAACACCATCCTGTCAAAATATGATCAGCATTCTTCCACGTGCTGGAACAAACAAGCCTAAAATTTGTATGCAACCAGAGAAGACACCAAATCACCAAGGGATTGTTGAAAAAGGGAAAACAAAGCTGGGGGCATCTCGTTGCCTGATCTCAAGCTCTATTACAATGCTGTGATGACCAAGACAGCATGGTACTGGCACAAAAACAGACAAATATACAAATGGAATGGAGTAGGGAGCCCAGATATGGACCCTCAAGTCTATGGTCAAATAATCTTCGACAGAGCAGGAAAAAGTATGCAATCGAAAAAAGACAGTATCTGCTGGGAAATTTGGACAGCTATGTATAGAATGAAACTCAACCATTCTCTTACACCATACACAAAGGGAAACTCAAAATGGATGAAAGACCTCAATGTGAGACAGTAATCTACCAAAATCCTAGAGGAGAATATAGGCAGTAACCTCTTTGACATCGCCCACAGCAACTTCTTTCAAGACACGTCTCCAAAGGCAAAGGGAACAAAAGTGAAAATGAACTTTTGGGACTTCATCAAAACAAAAAGCTTCTGCACAGCAAAGGAAATAGTCAACAAAACAAAGAGGCAACCTACGGAACAGGAGAAGATTTTCGCAAATGACACTCCAGACAAAGGGCTGATATCCAAAGTCTATAAAGAACTCCTTAAACTCATCACCCAAAAAGCAGATAATTATGTCAAAAAATGGGCAGAAGACATGAGCAGACACTTCTCCAAAGAAGACATACAAATGGCTAACAGACGCGTGAAAAAATGTTCATCATCATTAGCCATCAGGGAAATTCAAATCAAAACCACATTGAGATACTACATTATACCAGTTAGAATGGCCAAAATTAACAGGACAGGAAACAACAAGTGTTGGAGAGGATGTGGAGAAAGGGGAACCCCCTTTCACTGTTGGTGGGAATGCAAGTTGGTGCAGCCACTTTGGAAAGCAGTGTGGCAATTCCTCAAAAAATTAAACATAGAGCTACCCTATGACCCAGCAATTGCACTACTGGGTATTTACTGCAAAGATACAGATGTAGTGAAACGAAGTGCCGTATGTACTCCAATGTTCATAGCAGCAATGTCCACAATCTACAAACTGTGGAGAAAGTCTAGATGCCCTTCAACAGATGAACGGATAAAGAAGATGTGGTCAGTATATACAATGGAATATTATTCAGTCATCAGAAAGGATGCATATCCAACTTTTGTATCAACATGGACAGGTCTGGAGGAGATTATGCTGAGTGAAATAAGCCAAGCAGAGAAACTCAATTATCATGTGGTTTCACTTAGTTGTGGAACATAAGGAATAACATGGAGGACATTAGGAGAAGGAAAGGAAAAGTGAATTGGAGTCAATTGGAGGGGGAGACCAACCATGAAAGACTGTATACCCTTAGAAACTAACTGAGGGTTTGGAGTGGAGAGGGGTGGAGGGATGGGTGAGCTTTGTCATGGGTATTAAGGAGGGCATGTATTGCATGGAGCAGTAGATGTGGTGCATAATCAGTGAATCTTGGAACACTGAAAAAATAAAATAAAGAGTGAACGATATTTGCCAATATTTTTTTTAGATCTCTGAAAGAATGCAAACCGATAAAGCTATAGTAATACTAAACACATTTTTTAGATATTATAACTTATATGGACTTATAATTGTTATGCTGTGAATAAGGACAATTTATACAAACATGGGTACAGGATGATATATTTGTTGTAAATTGTTCTGGGTGAGTGTTGCATGTAAGATTAACTGTCATCTCTTATAATGCATAATTTAGTTGCTGGAATCAGTGCTTAAGGAAAGAAGTCATATGTTCTTTCAATCCTAGACCTCCTACTTCATATAGAAGTCAAGAAGTAAAATTAATTTCTTTCTGTGATCTAAGAGGGATATATTATGAATAGGAAAACCTGAATTGACCTATATGCCTATGAGAAATATTTTCAGGTAGTGTCAGATAGTATACAGATAGTTTAGAAAAGTGTAAACTACTTCTGTAAATTATATATTGTTTGTTTTCTGTAGCCACTGAAGTTTCAACAGATAGAGATTTCCTTAAAAGCCCAGGACCAATGAATCTCCCAGTCTTTGCCAACAGTCTGTGTGTGTGTTGGGGCACCTTTTAACACTTAGCCAGGCAGTTTACAACTCTACCATAGCCTTCACTTTCTGATTGTGCAGAGTTTAAAGGTTAACCAGAAGTGAGAGCATAGGACATTCTTTGGTTCTTCCTGGGAATGTGTATAGCCTTAGGCATTTGTGTAGCCTTCTTTGTGCCCAGAAATATGTCTGAGCTTTTAACCCCCCCTGTGTACATCTCATTCCCCAACTTATCCTTTTAAGCTCTTGGGTTAGGCTAGTATTTCCTCAATTTCTTATTTTACTACCTTGGGCATCAGAGATGTTCAACAATTGCCTCTGAACATTTATTCCAACAAAATCTTCCAGGAAAAAAGGTTATTCCCACTGGGTTCCAAATCAAGTCAAACAAAGGCAGAATTGTGAGTGGTGTCTTTTAGGGAACATCCAAATCAAATGACAATTATCTGAGAATTTGTTTTCGAAGGAAAATCTAACCCATTCTATTCCCTCCAATGTTGCCAGGCTGCTGGTTTTCACCATGATTGTACCTGTTGTTTTCAAGGTTACCATAGGTTTCAGGAAAGGTTTATTATTATTTTTTTTCAGGAAAGGTTTATAAGAATAAGTCCATTTTGAGGCACCTGGTTGGCTCAGTCAGTTGAGCAACTGAATCTTGATTTCAGCTCATGTCATGATCTCAGGGTCATGAGATTGAGCCTCACATCAGGCTCCATGCTCAGTGGGGGATCTGCTTGAGATTCATTCCCTCTGCCTCTGCCCCTGCTCACACAAACTCTTTCTCTCTCTCTAAAGTAGATAAATCTTTTAAAAGAAATTTAAAAAAGAATAAGGACATTTTGTTATTTTTTTTATTTAGAGACAGAGAGATCATGCATGCACATGATAGGGGGGGATGGGGCAGAGGGTGAGGAAGAGAGAGAATCTTAAGCAGGCCCCCATGCTCAGCTCAAAGCCCAAGGCAGGCTTGATCTTACAACACTGAGAGCATGACCTGAGTCAAAATCAAGGGTCAGATGTCTAATCAACTAAGCCACCCAGACACCCCAAGAATAAGGCCATTTTAAAACACTACAAAACTTCATGTTCTTACTGTGATTCAGCCATTTTTCTTGAATAAATATTCTCCAGATTGCTTCAAGCCTTTGGTTAATTTCCAGAGTTCTGAAATGCTGGTTCTCATGTGTGTGTGTGTTCATTCTCATTGCTTTTATGGAAGAGAACATTCTCAGAGGTCCATACTTTGCAGTTTTCACTGATGCCAACTCCTGTACTTTTTCATTCACTTTATGTTCCCTCACCAAAGAAAACCTTTCTGTTTCAGCCTGTATGTATTCAACCTGATCAACCCCACTATTCCCAAATTTATTTCACCTCAGTTCAAGTAACATGTCCATTTGAAAACAAAAATCTCACACTTCCCATTCCAAATTCTAGAAAGAGATAATCTGCTGAAACTTTTGTGCATTGTTATACCTGATTTAATTAAGTGTGGTTAAGATGACAGTATCATATAATATTGGCATGGAATGGGGGCATATCTCTAAGAATAGGGATTTATTTGGGCTTGTTAGAAACATCAAATAAAATAACATGAAATCAGAGAGAGAAACCGTAAGAGACTCTTAACTCTAGGAAACAAACTGAGGGTTTCTGGAGGGGAGGTGGGTGGGGGTATGGGATAACTGAGTGACGCGTATTAAGGAGAGCATGTGATGTAATGAGTACTAGGTGTTATATGCAACTGATGAATCACTGAACTCTAGCTCTGAAACTAATAATATACTATATGTTGGTTAATTGAATTTAAATAAAACAAGATTAAAAAATCAAGTGTTATTAGATAATCATGTTTTTAGGACTAGCAGACGATAGTCAATATATTGTGAAATGATGAGTTAATGGAGCACAAAAGTAAATATTAGGGAATTCTTAGTTATCAGTATACAATTATTATGACTTGGAAGAAACGAAAATTAATAAAAAGGGAAAATCACTTTTATTCTTATTATTCAGAGGTGACCATTGTTAACATGATACTTAATCTTTTAATTAGAACTATATTATGACAACTTTCCCATGTCATTAAATGTCCTTCTAAAATATGAGAATTTTAGTTTTCATTGTATTCTCCTTCTAATTCCAAGGTTTCTTTGGCCTCAGTGGTCCATGGGTAGTAATGGGTTCACCTTAACTATTATAACTTAAATTTTATTGATTACTTTCTTTACATATTTAATGTAGAAATTCAAATATACACAAAATCTTTCCTACTTCTCTAGGGATTGTTTCATCCATAACTATGAACATTGTTTTATATAAACCATTGTGTAAAAATTTATATGCTTTGAATTAATTTATAGGAGGTCATTTCTGTACTAGTTTTTCAAAGAGTATGAATGTTTAATGATTTTGATATACGTAGTCTAATTATTCCATAGACTTGATTTTGTAAAGCTTTTTTTGTGATAAGATTTTCTAAAATATGGTAGAAAAAACTCTTCCACACATCTGAAGTCATTCTTGCATCAATTTAAGTAAACAAGTTCTCTAAATATTATACTATGGTTCTTGAAAAATCTAAATTTACTGTGACAAATTGTGTACTCACATACACTCTTTTGTCAAGTAAAAAAAGACAAACTTTCAATTGTTACATGATAATCTGTCTTATCAAGTTACTGTATGGTTTCAACATTTTTAATGATGATTTTATAATCTGTTTAAAGAAACTTTGCATTCATCAGTAAAGGTAACCCTTATGGTATTGCAGCTACTGAAGGAAAGTTATTGAAGCCTCTGAAAATATAAAGATGGCTATTTACTATCTCTTCATGATTCCATCTTCTCTGGGTGTAAGCTCCTAGAAAAAGCTTTTAGTCCAATTTTAATCTTCAATTTTCAAGGTGATGCTCATTCAGTTTGTGCTGCTGCACATTCAGAAAGTCAATTTATCAAGAATCTCTGATCTTAGGCAATAATTATGCTATGCTCCCCAGAGTTATATGTTTTTCATTTGGCTGCTTGTTTAAACTGGAAAGTCTGTTTTTCTTTCTTAGATTTTCTTGTTTTATTTTATAAGTATAAAATTGCAGGAAGTTAAAGAGTCAGTATACATAGTAATACCAATTATAAGTGTAAAAATATACAGGTTATGACTGTAAGACTGAACTTAACCAGGTTGAATTTGAGTTATAGTTTGTTTCAGTATGGTTGAGAGGAAATGACCAGTCTCTGACTGGGTAGTTCATTGGTTGGAATACCACACCAAATGTTCCTAATGTTAGCAATGTTTTTTATTTAATCTCTTTAAGATCTAATCACTTATGTGTTACTAGAAATTCTTCTAGTACCTGGAGTTTTGTTTTGTTTTGTTTTGTTGGAAATAAAGAGAGAAGGGAGTCGGTGTATAGAGAAAGGGAGAGAGAGAGAGAATCTTAAGGAGTCACCACAGCCAGCATGAAGCCCCACATGAGACTCAACCTCATGAATGACCCTGAGATTATGACTTGAGCCAAATTCAAAAGTTAGACACTTAACCAATGGACCCACACATGTGCCCCTTGTGTCTGGTCTTTTGAAGACATTACATAGTCTCTGTTCTGAAGCTGCACACCTTTCACAAATATATCTAATGGGTGACCTTTATATAAGTTCAAATATCAGCTATGTTAATATAGTTAATAAATTAAGTATTATGCACACTTAGTTACTTGCATTTTCCTCAAATCTCCAACCTCTGGAGAGAAGAAGCACTGATACTCAGATTTCACTCACTCTTTCCTTTATGCCAGTCATTTACATTTTTCTCTCTGAGTGAGGAAGAAATTATTTTAGGTATTATCATTGCTTTAGTATTCTCCCCAGAATTTTGCTCTATGCTAGGCTATTTGGTTGGTTACTTATATTCTAGCAAAATTGAGTACTGAAGGTGCCACAATATGCTGTAGATAATCTATCTCTTTTTTTTATGTTATATTCCACTCTGCAACAGAATCACATGCAGATTAACATTACAAAATTCTGAATGTGGGAAATGATTGTTCTTTTCCTCTAAGATCAGTAGGAGGTAGTGATTCATATATACAATTATGTACATAAACTAAAATATCCTCTCAAGTAGACTGTTACAAGTTTTAGACTAGAGAAGGGGAAGGAAATTGTGGCTCCTTTTAGTTTTCACATGAAGTTGTATTTTCCTGCTTGAACTTGTCAGTTACAAAAGGCCTTTTTTTTAAAAAAACAGTTGTCCTCTCATCAAATGTTTTAGAACTTAGGTGGATAGGACAACTGCTATTTTTGGAGCATTCCCAAAGACTCCAAAATCTATGGAGTGGGGTGATGTTCATGTCTTTAACAGTATTAATTCTTTCAATCCATGAGCATGGTATATATTTCCATTTGTTTGTGTTTTATTCAGTTATTTCATCAATATTTTATAGTTTTCAGAGTATAAGTCTTTTACCTCCTTGATTAAATTTCATTTAGCTCCTTTTCTGTTATTTTGTCTTGTTCTTTCATTTGAGATATACTTCTCTATCTCCTCATTTTGTCTAACTCTCTGCTTTTTTTATGTATTAAGTAGGTCAGCTATGCCTCCTGGGCTTGAAAGTAGTAGCCTGTGTAGAAGAAGTCCTGTGATGAACTATAGTGCAATTCTCCCTGGTTGCCAGGCCCAAGCACTCCAGAGGTGTCTCCTGATGAGGGTGTGTGTGCACACTCCTGTTGTGACTGTGCGGTGATTTCTGTGAATATGCTTGTGGGTAGAGCTGGCTGCCCAGCTGGCTGCAATGACCTGCTTTGCCTGATTTGGGTGCACTGGGCAGGGTTTGCTCTTCACTCTATTGAGGGTCCTAGATGCAGCCCCATGGGTTTGCTGATGGGTGGGGCTTTCACTTAGCCTAGCTATCTTCAAGTAGCCCCTGTCACAGCTCCAGACACACCAAAAGACAGGGCTCGAGAGGCTGGGCCACAGGAACTATAGGTGTACTGGTGTATGGGGTTATCCCTCCATCTCCTCGGGGCAAGAGTAAATTTGGAATAGTGCTAGTCCCAGTCAGGTGTGCCTGCCAGGTGTGGCAGGGCAGGAATTGATTTGGAAAGATTCCTGCCAATTAAGGCAGGCTGTGTGGGACAGGTGAGCAGAAGAATGCCTGGGTGTGACATGTGGTGCTAACAAGGTATGTGGAGAGTATTGGAATTGGCTTCCACATCCAGCTATCTGGGCTTGGGGAGGGCATGAAAAGAAAAGAAAAATACCTACTAGCACTTTTGTTCCCAAAGAAATCTGTGGATCCCTGCCCCTCTAGTACATGTCCTAAGATTAGTTAATAAATCTCCTGTATACCCTAGTTGCTTTTCAAACTGCTGCTTCTGAGCTGTCTCAGTCTGAGTTACTTAGTGTGCTGGCTCTTTCAAGTTGGGGACTTGGCTTCCTATCTCCTTCCAGCTCTCCCAGAGTTAAGCTCTGATGATTTTTTTTTTAAAGATTTTATTTATTTATTTCACAGAGGGAGAGAGATCACAAGGAGGCAGAGAGGCAGGCAGGGGGGGGGGGAAGCAGGCTCCCTGCTGAGCAGAGAGCCCGATGCGGGCCTCGATCCCAGGACCCTGAGATCATGACCTGAGCCGAAAGCAGAGGCTTCAACCCACTGAGCCACGCAGGCGCCCTCTGATGATTTTTAAGCTCTTAGAATTAAGCCCCACTAACTCTTAAAGCTCTTGGAATTAAACCACACTGTGTTTCAAAGCCCCCATTACTGGGACTCATCGTCCCAATGCAGGTCCCCATGGCAAGTAGTGCCTGGTGCAAGATCTGATTCCCTTGTTTCTTCATGTTGCTGATGTCTGTCCTGTCTGTCTGTGGTTACTCAAACTGGGGGTTTGGTTCCCAACCATTTCTCTACTCCTCCTTTCAATGTGGCATTCTCTCTACCATTAGCTGTTGAAGATCAGTTTGGCCAAGCTTCAGGTCATTTTCAGAGTTAGTTTATAAATGTAGTTGTTGCCTTGGTGTGTCTATATGACAGAGGGAGCTCAGAATCCTCCTTCTCCACCTTCCCCATCTTTTCCTTCACCTTCCTGGAGGTTTTATTTTGATGTATACTGGAGATATACTAATGTCAGTTATTATGTCAGACACTGGGAAATGGAATTGTCACACAAATGCATGTGAAATAGTCTTTGCCCTTAAGGAGACTACAGTTAGCTGTGACTAAATAATTCCAATATAATAGCATAAGTGGTATTTCACAAGTGCTATTTCACAGGTATTTATTATTGCCAAGGGATCACAGAGAACAACTAATTGTGTGCATGGTGAGTTTAAAATAAAAGAGGCAATTTTTTTTTCTGAGACCTGAAAGATACATTGGAATCTTAAAAATTAACCAGGTGTTAAATGTTTAAAGGTTGTGTGTGTGTCTGTGTGTGTATCTATATTTATCTATATCTATCAATATACTTAAAATAATGGAACTACTAGGTGTTCACCCAAAGAATATGAAAATACTAATTTGAAGGGATACACACACCCCAGTGTTTATGGCAGCATTATTTACAATAGTCAAATTATGGAAACAGCCTAAGTGTCTATTGACTGATGAATGGATAAAGAAGATGTGGTATGTACATATACAATGGAATATTACCCACCCATAAAAAGAATGAAATACTGCCATTTGCAATGATGTGGATGGAGCTAGAGAATATTATGCTAAGGGAAATAAGTCAGAGAAAGACAAATACCATATGATTTTACTTATATATGGAATTTAAGAAAGAAAACAAATGAGCAAAGGGAAAAAACAGAGAAAGGGAGACAAAACAAGAAAGAGACTGTAATCTATAGAGAATAAATTGATTATTACCAATTAATAAGGGGGAGAAGGGGGTGAAGGAATGGGTTAAATAGGTGATGGGGATTAAGGAGTACACTTTGTGATGAGCACTGGGTGATGTATGGAAGTGCTGAATCATTATACTGTACATCTAAAATTAATATTACACTGTATACTAACTAACTGGAATTTAAGTAAAAACTTAAAATGTGTGTCAACTATTATTTTGGAGAGATAACTTCTATCTGCTTTAATTAAAATAATATATTTTTTCAGCACTTTTGAATTATATATTTAACACCGTAAAGTATTTGTTATTCTCATTCTGTTAATTTAAAAGAGTTTAAAATGGCCTTTATTTGACAAAATATCTGAAAGACATTTCTTAAAAATTGTTTTACAGATACACTTTTTTAAACACAAGTTAAAAGTGAAACCACTGTGTTTAAACTGTTCTTTTATCTAGGCTTTACTAACACAGAATTACTTCTTTCCAAGTTATTTGAATTTGCAAAAGTAGAATATATCTAGATATGTCATTAACAAATGCGGTCAAGCTAATAGATCTTAGTCAATTCTTAGCTATGAAGAAAACCAATTTTAACCTGGGAAATAGATTGGAAATGTGGGAAACTCAGATGGCAGGAAACCAGTGACATAGGCCACTTAAATTGGGTTAGAAATGGAATTTCAGGCTCCAAAATGCTTTAGGATTTGGAGGAACTAATCAATCTCATGAAACTGGTTAGGAAAAAGTGTTAAACTTCCTGACTATGGATGGATAGCATTTCCTAAGGGAAATTATAATTAAGGCACAACAGATTACATTTTTCTTTTTCAGAGGAATTGTAAAGAGCAAGATGAATTTAATGCAGCCTTTCAAAGAACTGTTCAAAGATCTCCAGTTAAAGAAAAATCTGTTCTGGAAATGGGGGAATAAAAGAAAGGGAATAATAGAAGAGTCTACTGTATTGGTTAAGAATTTTAGGAAAGAGATAAAGGGAGAAGGGAAGTGAAATGAATTTGTGTTCACAAAAGCAGTCATAGATTATAAAGGGGCATAGGTAATGGGAAGGCTTTATGATTATATCATAGAGAGATCAGAAATAAAATGGATTGGCTAACAAACTGAAGAAACTACATTAAAACGGACTATTAAGTATGTGTTTTCTTAAATCTGTATTTAACAATAACCATGCATTTCTTTTTGTAGAATTATTTGGACAAGCTGGAGCTAAAAGAAACTAGGTTGGGGGTGCCTGGGTGGCTCAGTGGGTTAAGCCTCTGCCTTCAGCTCAGGTCATGATCTCAGGGTCCTGGAATCCAGCCCCACATCAGGCTCCCTGCTCAGCGGGGAGCCTGCTTCCCCCTCTCTCTCTGCCTGCCTCTCTGCCTACTTGTAATCTCTCTCTGTCTGTCAAATAAATAAATAAAATCTTTTTTAAAAAAAGAAACTAGATTGAAAATGAACAGCCAAGAGCTAGTAATTAAATGAAAAAAGTACATTAGGGAATAGGAAACTTCTAGGTTTGATTCACATGTCTTTTCTGTAAGCTCTGCTTTTACTTCTATGTATCAAACTCAGTCTGTTCCTAGGCAGCTAAGTGAAGTAGGAGATTATCAGTGGAAATCAGGTAAGTGTTTAGAATCACAGGTGAATATAGTCATGTTATAGTACTAGAATTTTATAAATTTCTGAGAATTTAGTAGTCATATATAAGAAAATGTAAGAAAACCATTGAAAGTATGTTTGAGAAAAAAATAAAAACAGAAAACTTATTTAAAAAAGTTATATTTGAAAGTATATTCAATGGCTGGTTTCCAATGGTCTGTTAAAACATATTTCTGGTAGAATAGACCCCATTACCTTTCTAAATTACAGTATTCCAGGGAGACCCTGTTACATTTGACACACATGCATCTCTCATGTATTCCGGAGTAGCCCAAGGCATAATGATGAAAAGGATAAAATTGCTGTGTTTTTTAATCTTCCTGATGCCTGCTCTTAGAGTATTTCTAACCAAGCTTGCCATCCAAACTTTCCTAAACCACTTCCTTATTAAAATCTGATGTATTCATACCCTAACCTATTAGAGCCCTACTATCAACTAGTAAATTAACCAATTAAACCACACTACTGTGATCATGTGATGTCATGTACTTTTGGGTTATCTTTCCTAGGGGCTAATCATTTGCAATTGGGTCTTATGGGGACCTACAAGTTCAATTTAATAACAGAAGCATAGTAATAATTTTAGGAAAATATGTCAAGGTATTATTTGGATTACAGATTACTTGGAAAAGTGAAGCTTTCAAGCATCCCTGTAATCATACTATACAGACTCATATTTGCCTTTGAAACTAAAATTCATTGAGTATTTCATTACCTGTCTGTCTACTAGGTGCTTTACATGAATTAACTAATTTAATCTTCACAAAATAACTCTGTGGATTAAGTATTATGATTATACTCTGATTTACAGATGGAGAAGTGGAAACTCTAAGGTTAACTTGTCTCATGTCACACAACTAGTAAGTTGTTGAACTGGAACTCATATTTACCTGTGTCTGGTTCCAGAACCTGAGTTCTTAACCAGTACCTATACTGGCTATATACTGCATTATCTTTTCACAGAATGAGGTTTGCTTAAATATATGTGTTAAAGAGAGATAGGGTAGATTAAGAACCTCCTGGACATTTATTTTGAATTTCTATATGTAGGAACATCAGTTACAAAACTCCTGGCTTCTTTGTGTTTACCTTAATGACTCCATCTCTTGGAGGAAGAAGAGTTAATTATCCAGTTGGCAAAGTCAAGAGAAAATCTGAGCATGCAGACCTCAGCCTTCTTTTCTCTTTAAGATCAGTGTCTTTGTAGAGAACATTCATTTTTCTCAGCTACTTTGTACCATAAGTCTTTCAAAGCCAGGCTCTTCTCCTACAATGATACGCAAACATTTTACCATACATTGTTTATTATTGGGGTTCAGCCTTAAGAATCCCACTTTTGATGCACACCTAATCCAAGTTCTTCAATAGCCCCATCAAAAATAATGCTAACATTTAGTTTAAAGCTGCACTATTGCCTCTTTATCTCCCAATTGGTTCAGAACTCAGTAGTGGAAAAGAAGTGTCAATTACTGATCACATCAGGGCGCCTGGGTGGCTCAGTGGGTTAAAGCCTCTGCCTTCGGCTCAGGTCATGATCTCAGGGTCCTGGGATCGAGGCCGCATTGGGCTCCCTGCTCAGCAGGGAGCCTGCTTCCTCCTCTCTCTCTGCCTGCCTCTCTGCCTACTTGTGATCTCTCTCTCTATGTCAAATAAATAAATAAAATCTTTAAAAAAAATTACTGATCACATCAAACTATGAGTTATTTATAGTTAAGATTTAGAAATTATTTTTCAGTGTCAAAGCAAATAGGCACCAGATTTTATTGACATAATGATAGACATCTGGACAGTTGGATATATCTAAATCATGCTAGTTTTTCTCTCCACTAATATATTTGACATTATTTTATATGTAATATAAATTATTCCCTTGGTGTAATTCTTATTTAATTGTTTTAAAGTATTTTTTATTAACATATAATGTATTATTTGTTTCAAGGGTACAGGTCTGTGAATCACCAGTCTTACACAATTCATAGCACTCACCATAACACATACCCTCCCTAGTGTCCATCACCCAGCCACCTTATCCCTCCCTTAATTAGGATTTAATTTAATTAGGATCCCTTAATTAGGATTTAAAGATCCTAATAGAAGCTGCTAATTCAGCTTTGGAAAAGCAGAAACCCTAGAGCATCAGGTTTAGGTGACTTCAGATATTTGGGTACCTGTGGTACTATTTCCCAACTGATATCAGGCCTTTTTATGGAGTTTAAATGCCAGGTAAGTGTGTGACTTCCTCCAAGTATCTTAAGCTTTCTGTATTTCAGTTGTTCTATTTGTATATATATAATGATATATGAAATTTACCACTTTGCACAGAGCCAAGGTCAAGAGTGAGCTTTCAATAAATACATTCTCTATGGTGTTGTTAAAGATCATAAAGGTTATACTGAGAATTTGGAATTGGGGATTGTCATTTAATATAGACAGTTAACAATTATCAAGAGTCTAATTGGTATATATCAATTAGAGTAAAAAATGACACAGGTTAATATGAAGCAGCATTATTCTTTGTCAATACTTAAGGAGGTCTCAAAACAATATTATTTACCCAAGAAAATAGACCTTTATTTTGTACTTTTTCACTGAAACTGCTACAAAATGAAACAAAAGGAAGTGACAATTATATATAATCCCCAGAGACACATTTTGAAAATTCCATCTTCTTGTGACTTTTGTAAAATACTTTTTATATTTAAAATCTGCTTTGAAGTAAATATGATTAAATGAGGTCCTACACCAAAGTCCTTACTGTCTTAAAGCTATATGGAATAAAATCAGTTTTTAGATTTGGGGCATCTGTAAAACACTGTTTTTTCAGTAATTTCAATATTAGAAAATTTCAGGTCTCCATAAGACCACAGAAGGAAAAGTTGAATGCGAGGAGGAGAGGGAAACATTCTTCAAAAAATCAGTAATTTCACTCCATTGTGAATTATTATTATGCTCTACCACATAGGACAATCCCCTCCAAAGTGTGGTTGGTCATTGAAGACAAAGTGTATCCAAAAATACATGGAGAAAAAGAAAAGAGAGAGAAGAGGATGAAAAAGGAAACATTTATTTCCCATATTCTCTACCCTAGTAGCAAAAGCAAAGAACTGAGACCATGAGGACTTCAGGAACTTCAGAGGGCCAGTGA
The DNA here is from genome assembly GCA_002007465.1 of Ailurus styani. Classification (NCBI taxonomy): domain Eukaryota; kingdom Metazoa; phylum Chordata; class Mammalia; order Carnivora; family Ailuridae; genus Ailurus; species Ailurus styani. The sequence goes on along the minus strand of LNAC01001486.1, from coordinate 117,631 downwards.
CAAGTGCTTAGATCTTATATGAGATCAATATTTGAATTTTTGGATGAATTAAACCTTGACCTCTAGGTGACTGGAGAGAAGGAGACCAGCTTGGTACATCAGGAAGACTTTGGGTTAGGAGGTTTGCATCCAGTTACTGTCATTATCCCTCTTCTCCCAATTACCAGTGCTGTTTATTAGGCTCCCAAAAGAGAATAACACAGTTGTTTTGCTCTCTGATATGAGTACTCCTCTTTCACCCCTTAAATCTACTTGTAGAAACTTATAGTATCAACACTTTCTTGTCTACACCCAGCCTTAGCCATCACAGAGAGTTAATTATAACTTCATTTCTAAATACTGTCCTTATTAACTAAACAACAGAGGAAAAATTTCAATTCAAGCAAATCATGAATTTGGCAAGTTGTATAATTGAAATAGATCTAGGAAAATATTTTAGTTATTTTTGATGAATAGAAAAAAATCAGATATAGTTTGTGGAGTGTCCCTGGAATATTCTATGTCTGCTTCCAGTGGGGCATCCTCCTGAGGAAGGGATTTTTTATTCTTTTTGACTCTTATTTTAGCCTTTTTTACTTAAAATACAACACTATAAAAATAATATATGTATACCTGGGAGTACCAATGCTTGATTTCACCTTGGGTCTTGATCTCAGAGTCATGAGCTTGGGCTCTCCTGGGGTGGAGCCTACTAAAAAAATAAAATAAAAAATAAATGATATATGTATAACTAGAGTGAAGAGAATCAGGTGAATGATAATTAAATTAGCCTGAGTGGAGGTGGAGGAAATGATTAAAGGAAAAGAAAAAAAAGTTCTTCTAAAGGAGCTAATAGCCAAGTGTTAGTGACTGAGTAGGTGAAGATTTTGAAGGAGGAATTTTATAACAAGAACACCTCTGGGGTGAGCACATTTTACAAAATCTAGAGCCTTAGAGTCAGATTGCTATGTGTAGAGTTCAGATTACAACAGCTGAAATCAATTGATAAAAATAAAATTAAACCTCTAGTAGTGTAAAGATTGTTTATGTACTATACATGTCCAGCTGAATCAGTGTTGCAGAAGAAGGACTAAATATCGATGACATGAGTTCACAAAACTTTGTTAAAGTTAGGATTTTCCCCAGGAGAAAAAAAGTCCAACTTTTTCTTTTGACTGGAAAGTAAGTTGTAAATCAGATGTTAATAAGCATCTCTCACGGGAATCTCTTGTGTTCTGAGATTTGCAATCATGCAATAGGTAGAACTGAATTTTTTAATAGCAAGGCATCTTATAAATATCAGCAGGATATATTTTCAACACAAAAATATTAGTTGTGTTGAATACATTAAAAGGAAATGCAAAGTAGAAGTAAACTTTCTTGGTTTCCTGGTACTTTTTGACAACTGTTGATCATAAATAATTGTATGTGTAGAAACTTCTCTGACGTTCATATTTTATTTTCAAATTCTAGTATGTATCCAAAAAAGTCAACAAACTGTCAAATGAGTTGATACACTCTTCATAACTTCAGTATGTTTAAATTTCTAGGATGTTTGATTTATTCTTTCTTATAGATGCCTATATGCCTGTCTATAATGCCTAAACAATACAGTGAATATTGAAATTCAAGCAAACCATATATTTGAAAAAATGTTTAATTGAAACTACTTTAAAAGTAATACCTAACTTTTGTATCAACATGGGTGGGTCTGGAAGAGATTATGCTGAGTGAAATAAGTCAAGCAGAGAAAGTCAATTATCATATTCTTTCACTTGTGGAACATAAGGAATAAAATGGAGGACTCTAGGGGAAGGAAAGGGAAAGTGAATTGGGGTAAATCGGAAGGGGAGAAGAACCATGAGAGACTATGGGCTCTGAGAAACAAGCTGAGGGTTATGGAGGGGAGGGGGAAGGAGGGATGAGTGAGCCTGGTCATGGGTATTAAGGAGGGCACGTATTGCATGGAGCACTGGGTGTGGTGCATTAAACAATGAATCTTGGATCACTAAAAAATAAAGTTAAAAAATAAAAATAAAAAGCTTACTGAAAAAAAAGTCTGTTAAATAAAAAAAATATTAGTCATGTCTGATGAACAAAGGAAAATCTTGTAGTTTGTTGTTGGTGTCTGGAATTTGGACCACATCACATAGGTTTACTAAGCGTAAAGGAGACCTGTGCTACTCAGTGTGGAAATCCTGTTCATTGAGATGGATCATTGGTGAAATCTTCAGGTTTTAGAGCTGGCTTTATTTGCACATGGGAATGTACTTAAAATCCTGCATTCTCTCTCCTTTTGGATTGCAATTTTAAGCCTTATTTCTTCTTTTGCCATGGAAATTATTATTGTTTTTTGTTATACCAGATAGCAAAAAAGCAACTGAGAAATTATATATTCTGGACAATAGATCTTTGTAGAGCTTGAGAACACATTTTGCCTCCATACAAGGATGCCCTACATAACAAATAACCTGTGGATGAAAATAGGTATTCATAACCTATTAGATGTGGTCAAAAAGTGAGATGATCTTGTGCATTAAGATAAGTAATCAAATTCAGTGAAAATATCACCTTGTACGTTTGACATCATATAGACAAAAAGGGTCTAATTATGTAAATTGGATTTTCAGCTTTTTAACTGGCTCATTTAAGATCTTCTACAAGCAGCCAAATTCAAAGCCTGTACTGTTTTTAAGGCCTAGATTATGTTCTTTGCCAACATATTATTAAGTGCCCTGTATGTTCTAACTTTTCTCATGCTTAGACTTTCCTATGTGCGTGAATGTGTATGCATACATGCACACATACATGCACACATACACTCTCTTCAACTCTCCATTACAAATTTCTTAACACAGGGACTTAAATTTTTCTCTGTCTAATGGAATGTCTTCCCAAATGTCTTGCTAATGAGCTGCTGGAGGACAGTAGATTAATCCTTTACATATTTGAATATAATTGTGTGGTTAGTACAGAGTTGGGCACAAAATAGTGCTACTCATTGAATGAATGAATGGATGGATGAATGAAATGATAAAAAAATAGCTGGCTACCTGAATAATCAGTGGATATTCTTAGATGTAGTAAAGTCATAGAAAAGTACTTGCTTCTGCCTGTGTTCTAAATATGATCTTCATCTTATTTAACAGAGAGAAATTCAGTGAGGTTTCATGAAAAGTATACCAAAGTAGTGTGGCTAGGGGCGATTATCTTTTTTATAGTGGGGGTTATTCTCAGAGGACATTTGTTAAGTACTTATCAGTGTTGATTCATACCCTTCTCACTCTGAGTCATAGCAAAGTACTTTTTCAGTGAAATGATTGTTTTGTTTGGGCATTCACTCCTAAAAATGCAAGGAGGCTCCAGCTGATATGCCTAATTGTTTTTTTCACTACAAAACTGCTGTACACTTTTCAATGGCTTCATCTTCAAAGGAAACAGTTTAATCTGTTTCTCTAATTGAGAGTGAATTCCATCTTCTAATTAAGGGATTTGTCAATGCAAGCAATGGGTTCCTGTTGTGTATATTGGGGTAGGCATAAATTCAATCTAAGTATACATTACTTTTTATTTCTCCAGCACTGGGTCAAGCAGTTGTGAGGGTGATTATTTTTGTTTTCCTTTTTTCTTTTTTTTTCATCTGCCATTCATACATTCATGTATGAGAGAGACTTGGGTCCTAAGAAATGAACGCCAGTCCTCTTATAACCACAGCAAGATGGAACTTGTTTCTGAAACCTGAAGAGGTGGGTCAGCCCTAGACACACAGCTCCAGGGAGGCCAGAACCAATAAAATGTTGATATAAGTGCTAGAGAGAATTCACATGTATTATTTTCCCTATTATCTATTATATCCGATCAAAAAGGTTTTACCTATCAAGAAAGAACTGTCTGTGACTTTTTGAAAATGACTTTATACTTCAGAACATGTTTTGTTTTCTTGTCCTTCTCATTATCCCCCCCAGCCGTACTCTTCTTTAGCCATAGGTTCTTTTTACCATGACCCCTCTCTCTATGAATTGAAACTAAAGTGCTAACTTTTCCTTATCTTTGCTTGGACTACAGTGCTGATAAGAAACATTTAGTTCTCCTCCTCTCAGTCTTCTATTACATCTTTTAATACATGGTTTTAATAATAATAATACCAACAATAACAATAATGATGACAGTGATGATAACCATCATGATGATTATGACTATAAATCCTGCAATAGACTATGAAATCCATAAAGGCAGGAACTGGGTATGTCTTCTTCAAACAGGTATTGGTTACACCTATTTTGCAGATGAGGACACTAAGCTTCAAAGTGAGGATAACCATAACTTCTTTTAAAGTGTAGTGAGAGCAGTGATTCTCAAAATGTATGTACATATGACCCACTTGTGGAATCTTGAAAAGATGCAAATTCCTATTCAGTAGGTCTAGAGAGGGCCTACATTTCTGCATTTCTTACAAGCTCCCAGGAGAGGGCTACATTGCTGGTCCTAGTAAACCCGTACTCTGAGTAGCAATATTCCTTTAGAATTACCTGCAGATGACTATTTAAAATTCAGATCCACTCAGACCTACTGAGTGCTAATTCGGGAAATAAGAATCACTGACCTACACTAAAAATGATCTGGTAGTTATTATAAAGATTAAATGAGCAAAGCGTATGTGGAGTGCTTTATAAACCACAAAATAGTACATAAATATTAGAATATCACTGTTATTTTTATAATTCTTATTACCACTATTATTGCTTATCAGTGATATAAATTTCATTTTTGTACCACTCCAAACGTAAATGTTGCTTGAGAAGGCTGTTTTTACTAATACACATCCACAATACAATGTTCTAAATAAAATCACTGGAATATTCTTGTGAAATTTTGGCAGGGATACTATAAAGAAAAAAGTGCATATGCTGTCACCCTATTGCTACATCTTACAATGGAAAAAATACGTGTTTTATAGTATAATACACACTAATCCCCAATAACCTTGAATTGCTATAACCCCACTGATTTGTTATAAATTAAAACTTAATTGATAAAAATATAAATAAAAAAATAATTCTATCTACATGCCTGTTCTATGAAATAGAGTACTAGAAATGTATTTGATGCTAAAAAGCAGCAAAGAAGCAACCTATAGTGTATTAGAGCTGTTGGGTTCATTTAAATGCATACATAAATTTGACTGAAAGTCATGTTTGGTGGTTAACTTGGGAAAGAAATGAACAGGTGGCTCTCACATCTTCCATACCTTTTTTATATGACTTAGAATTAGATAATCATTCTAAAATATACATTTTTATGGTTGAATTCCAGACTATTTCTGAATTTGACATTTATGTGTATAATTATGCATCAGCACCCTAAGATTAAAATTGTCTTTCAACTTTGTTTGGCAAAGAATATTACTGATCTAGATATGGAAAAAGCATTTGTTTTAGCCCATTTTTAACCCTATACAATTCTGTTTTGGGAAAATCTGACAGTGCTAAAACTGAGCTTTGATCACCTTTCTGTACTTTTCTCTTTTGTCAGTCTCAGTAGAGTGTTACCTGAAAAAAACTGTAGATAGAATTGATATAATTTAAAACAAGTCTTTATAAAGTTATTTAAACATGTAAAATGAGAAAAGTTTTACATCTGGATTATGGTATGACTGGTAAAACTATCTCATCTCCCATGTCAATTCCAATCAGTTTGTAGTGTCTGTTAGAGTACTGGACTGGAAAGGATTGTGACTTCCAAGGACATAGGAGAAAAGAGTGAAAGTATACCTGCCAGATAATCTCCAAGTCACAATTAGGAAAGAATGTCTTCAGGAGTGGAAAAAGCACAAGATTTTAAGTCAGAGATGCTTTTGTTCAAATACCAATCCTTAGTCATTTTATCTGAACCTTTTAAATCTCAATTTCTACATATGTGAAATGCAAATACAATGTCTCTATCATACTTTTGTAGTAGGTATTAACTGAGAGAACACAGAGAAAGTAACTAGCAAAATACCTGAACTCTTCTATCCAGCACCTCTTAGAAGGGCAATTGTTAGGTCAAAGTGAGTAAACATGTGATTGAATACATTTGCTACCTCATTCTTAGAAGATTGTCATGTATTTGCATACCATCACCTGGAAAATCCTTTAAATGTATGTATTTAATTGAAGGCGGCAGAGAAAAGGTCTAGAGTTCTGTCAGGGCAGGGGGTCGTGGGGGGTAGGGAGGGAAAAATAATGAAACAAGATGGGATGGGGAAGGAGACAAACCCTAAGAGACTCCTAATCTCACAAAACAAACTGAGGGTTACTGGGGGGTGGGAGGGTAGGGATAGGATGGATGGGTTATGGACATTGGGGAGGTTTTGTGCTTTGGTGAATGCTGTGAAAGGTGTAAGCCTGATGATTCACAGACCTGTACCCCTGGGGCAAATAATAATAATAATAATAAAATAAATTAATTTTAAAAATGGTAGAGAAGAGTGGAAAAAAGTAATATGCCAGTGAGCTGGTAACTTGAAAGCACTGTTTATTTGAAAGGCAAAGGAAAAAAAAAGTAGTGCTAGAGCAATAGTGCTCGACACGGGAGTAAGGATTTTATATTTACTCACTAAATTTAAAAAATAGCAGCCTCAGACAATATACTACATAAGCAACAAGTCTAACTACAGAAATGCTAGAGATGTTAGTGCTAGTCTCTTTTTGATAGCTTCTGTTTCTCTTTTAGTATTGTAGCAAGACTCCTTACCATTTCTCTTTTAGTATTGTAACAAGACTCCTTACCATTGTGAAAAAAATAGCAACATTTCTCTGACTGCAAATAATCTTTTTTTTTTCTCAATGTTTGGAAAAACTAATATGGGAAATAAAGAAGAAATCCCACAAGATCCCAAACTCTAAAGGCATTTGGGTGACTCAGTTGGTTAAACATCTGCCTTTGGCTCAGGCCATGATCCCGGGGTCCTGGGATCGAGCCCAGTGTTGGGCTCTGAACCCATTTCTCCCTCTCCCTCTGCTGCTCCCCCTTGTGCTCTCTCTCTCTCTCTCTGTCAAATAAATAAATAAATAAATAAATAAATAAATAAATAAATAAATAAATAAATAAAATCTTTTAAAAAAAAGATTCCAAACTCTGAACTTCCATTAAAGTCGTGTTTCTTTATAATTAATCAACAAATTGGGCAATCGTAAGTTGTTTTATTACATCATGTATTTTGACCTTAGCATTTATCTTCGTTAGTTGTGCGCTGGTGAGCATGTTTATCTTTCCTAGTAGCTTTAAACTTCTCAAGGAAAGGGGTTATTCCTCATTTATTTTGCATCCCTTGAAGCACCCAGTACATAGTAGGTACTCAATATATTTTGTTTAATTAAATGGTACGTGGTCCTTGCTTTTGAGAGATTATTAAGCTAAAGATTTTAAAAGAAATTAAATTTGATTAATTTAACCACAGGGTGTCTTAATATCCAACTCAATATGATTTCACATTGGGACCTAATACCTTTTTAAGGAAGTTTTCCAGACTAAAGTATCTTCATTAGTTGTCAGTATGCCCATTCCTCTCAATCTATATGGCATTTTAAGCTATTTTACCTACATTACTCTCAATCTATATGGCATTTTTAGCTATTTTACCTACCATGCCTTGTCTCAATTTCTACATGTCTATTAAGCTTCATAGACTTAGAATTAATGGCTTGATCTAAATAATAATAAGTCATTGTATTGTGTAAATTTACTTATTGTTATTTAACTGACTACTGTGCCTTTTTCAAATTTGATTTCTCAAATCACTCAAAATCCAGATCTTGACTTCATAAAGTAGGATCTGTGAGGTTTATATCTATGATTTCTGAATAAATTGTACTCCCAGATATTTTCTCATATTTGAGCCTTCTGTTATGGGTTCTTAAGAACTATGGGGGCTGTTTAAACATTAGTTTGGTCTATGTGCTACATGTTAGATGCCAATGGCACTTTTTAAGTAGCTACCTACTATTTCTTCTTTTCTTAAAACTAGCAGTGCTCTGCGTTTTTTATTAACGTATTCACAGTCATCTCATGTTTCTCTGCTCTCCAAACCTGGATATTAGCCAAGCTCAAACAGCCTTGCTTGTCTTTGGGAAAACATAAAGCAAGCCTATGCATTTATTAAGACTGAACAGTCTTTCCCGAGGGACTCTTGGAATTGCACCATGTAGAGTTGAGTGTCTGACCTGAATAGATATTAATGTCAAGTCTACTTCATGTTCATCCCAAGTCAAAAGAGTAATAAAAGGTGATCTCGTTTATAGATTTTTTTAAGTGGAATTGCTACTGTATGTAGCTATCATTATGCACATGTATAGGGTATCTTTGGTCTGGCAATTGTAGCATCCCAATTTCAATGTCTGAGGGGAGTCCTCAAACTTTAAATTTTCTGTTTCCCTGCATCTTAGAAGTTCCTAATGATAAATCTGTATTTAAGAAATGCTGGCCTTCTGTGTGTACTAAAGCCATCAAACCAAATATTTGGGTACAAGATTATTTTTTAAATTTATTTTATTTTTTTTTAAAGATTTTATTTATTTATTTCACAGAGGGAGAGAGATCACACGGAGGCAGAGAGGCAGGCAGAGAGAGAGGAGGAAGCAGGCTCCCCGCTGAGCAGGGAGCCTGATGCGGCCTCGATCCCAGGATGCTNGATCCCAGGACCCTGAGATCATGACCTGAGCCGAAAGCAGAGGCTTTAACCCACTGAGCCACCCAGGCGCCCATATTTTTTAAATTTATATAACAATAATAAAAACCAAAAGTTTTCAGAGGTTAACATTGTGGTAGTAGATCTTATTGCGCTATGAACATGTATATATTATTATTTTTTTTATTATTTATTTATTTATTTCACAGAGGGAGAGAGATCACAAGGAGGCAGAGAGGCAGGCAGAGAGAGAGAGGGGGAAGCAGGCTCCCCGCTGAGCAGGGAGCCCGATGCGGGCCTTGATCCCAGGACCCTGAGATCATGACCTGAGCCGAAAGCAGAGGCATTAACCCACTGAGCCACCCAGGCGCCCAAACATGTATATATTATATATGCATACACATGCATACATACAGACATGTAATAGTAACATGATTTAAAGGTCGAGATTTGCTCAGTTCCATTTAATTTTAAAAAATTGGTTAGTGATGGCCACCTGGGTAGCCCAGTTGGTTAAGCATCTGACTTGGGCTCAGGTCATGATCCCAGGGTCCTGGGATCCAGCCCTGATGGGCTTTCAGCAGAGAGCCCGCTTCNATTCCAGGGTCTTGGGTTCGAGACCCATGTCAGGCTCTTCGCTCAGCAACAGTGGAGCTCCAGCTTCCCCCTCTCCCTGCCACTCCCCCTGCCTGTACTCTCTCTCTGTCTCTCTGTCAAATAAATAAATAAAACCATAAAAAATAAAAATCGGTTAGTAAATCATGTTAAAATAATATATACTCTTTAGCCTTACAAAGCTTAAATTCTTTATCTAGTCTTATAAAGTGTTTATAAGGTAGTCTTTAGGATCTTTAAAGCATAAATTCTTAATTTTTCATTTTAGACTATTTTAGAGCTATGCTGCACAACTAAAAGTAACAATTTCAAAAAATCTGGTATTACTTTAATCAATTGGAAAATTCTCAGAAAAGTACTATTTATCTTCTGCCTTCATAAGTACGTTAAAAATGTATAGATAAAATTACACTTCAAAAAACTCATGGTTTATTTTTTGTTTGTTTGTTATTTTAGGAGGAAAAGAGATTGTAGAAAAACAAATTTTGTTTTCTTTGATTTCCTTGATTTCTTTGTTGCCATTTCTTTTAGTTCTGCCTCTAATTTGAGTTTGATTCTTTGTTTTTGGAATCTCTCAGCTTCACCACTGGTTTCCATTATATCCAAGCTTAAACCTTTACAGGCTCTGAAATGATCTGTCCCATGGGCAGGAGAAATAGAAAGACCAATGATATCAGTATCATTGGCTTACTTACCATTGAGCCAACTTGCTGCTGGTCCAATTTTTATCTGAAGAGCTTTTCCAATAATTTAACTTTTGTTTACTTTCTGGTGGCTGAAACACTACCTTCTTGTTTAGTTCCAGAAATTGGATATCTATTTTGTTCCTCCATGACAGAATTTTAGCCTTGATATAAATTTTCTCCTTTGAGTTCTATTTTGCTTCTAAGTCCTTACAGTTTTATGTAAATTTTTACCCCCATAGTATAGTCTTAATACTTGGGTGGCCACCACCCGTTGTCAGATTTCCAGGACAAGACTCACCATACCTGGATCCAGCCATGTGCTGAAAAATATTTAACATTTGACTCTTTGGAAAAATAAAAGGCCCTGAATTGTTTTTCTTCTAAACTCCCTTGGACCTTTCAAATAAAAATTCCCTGTTTGCCTATTTGTCTGGACTTCCTTAATTTGCTGTGGTTCATTACCTTCCACCTTGCAATGACTTGGTCTAGTGACTAGTATCTAAATCTCAGTCATTCTGGGTTAGGATCAATTCTCCAGAAACTGATGCTAAGTCTGGTTATGAACTTTCATTTCTATTGTATCTAGTAATGGATAGTAACTATTTATACACTTAATAGGATCTAATAACATAAACACAAAATATTGCCAATTGAAATATAATTTAAACAAATACTTGTATTAATCTTTTTAACCTAAAGAATGTTTAAACATAATTTATAAACAATTTATTATAATCATTAAGTCTTTAGAATTTTGTCCCACAGAAAAGAAAAATTCCTAGTTTGAAAACAATTTTTGTTTCTACTTCAAATGTACATTTTTTCACAATTTCTTTATATACAAACTGAAATGCTACAGTGTCTTTTTTTTACTGTGTTATGTTAGTCACCATACAGTACATCATTAGTTTGTGATGTAGTGTTCCATGATTCATGGTTTGTGTATAACACCCAGTGCTCCATGAAATGCTACAATGTCCTAAAATTTCTTTCCATAGAATGGGGGTAATATTATTAATATTTTAATATCACATAATACATGGAAAGTACATAGAACCTGGCACATAGTAAGCACTTAATAAATGTTAACTAATATAGTACTTATTACAAATAGAAATATAAGAATCAGAATGGTGATTACTGTCTATTTTCTTTTATTATGCATATATTATAATTTTTATTAAACTATTAATCATAAGACTAGATCTACTTTACTTTTCTTTCCAAAATTTTATTTGAATTCCAGTTAGTTAACAGTGTAATAATAATTTCAGGTGTAGAATTTAGTGATTCAACACTTACATACAACACCCAGTGTTCATGACAAGTTCCCCCCTTAATCCCTATCACTTATTTAACTCAATCCCCCACTCACCTCCCCTCACATGACCATCAGTTTGTTTTCTATAGTTAACAGTCTTCTGGATTTTCTATCCTTTTTCCCCCTATGATCATTTGTTTTTTTTTTTAATTCCTTATATGAGTGAAGTCACAAGGTATTTGTCTTTCTCTGACTTATTTTGGTTAGCATGATACTCTTTAGCTCTATCCACATCCTTGCAAGTGGGAAGATTTCATTCTTTTTTATGGCTGGATAATATTCCATTATATATATCTCACACATCTCCTTTATCTGCTCATCAGTCCATGTACATTGGGGTTCTTTCCATAACTTGGCTTTCGTTGATAATGCTGTTACAAATATTAGGCTCTGTGTATCCCTTCAAACTAGTATTTTGTATCATTTGAGAAGATACCTAGTAGTGCAATTGCTGGATCATAGGGTACTTCTATTTTTAACCTTTTGAGGAGTCTCCATACTGTTTTCCAGAGTGGCTGCACTAGTTTCATTCCCACCAACATTGCAAGAGGGTTCCCCTTTCTGCACATCCTTGCCAACATCTGCTGTTTCCTATGTTGTTAATTTTAGCCATTCTTACTGGTGTGAGATAATATCTCATTGTAGTTTTGATTTGTATTTCCCTGATGACAAGTGATGTTGAATATCTTTTCATGTGCCTGTTGGCCTTCTGTATGTATTTGGAAAAAAATGTCTATTCATGTCTTCTACCCATTTTATAACTGGATTATTTATTTTGTGGATGTTAAGTTTTATATATTCTTTGTATATTTTGCATACTAACCCCTTATTAGATATGTAATTTGTAAATATCTTCTCCCATCCTGCAAGTTGCCTTTTAGTTTTGCTGCTGATTATTTTGTTCACTGTGCAGAAGCTATTTATTTTGTTCAATCCCAATAGTTTATTATTGCTTTTGTTTCCCTTGCCTCAGGAGACATATCTAGTAAGAAATTGCTATGGTTCATGTCAAAGAAGTTGCTGCTCATGTTCTCCTCTAGGATTGTAATGGTTTCCTGTCTCCCATTTAGGTCTCTAATCCATTTTGAATTTATTTTTGTGTATGGTATAAGAAAGTGGTCTAGCTTCATTCTTTCACATGTTTCTCTCCAGTTTTTTCAACACCAATTGTTGAAGAGATTGTGTTTTTTCCATTGGATATTATTTTTTACTTTATTGAAGATAATTAACCATAGAGTTGAAAGTTCATTTTGGAATTTTCTATGATGTTCCATTCATCTTTGTGCCAGTACCATACCTTCTTGATTATTTACAACATTGTAATATAACTTGAAATTCACAATTGTGATGCTTCCAGCTTTGCTTTTCTTTTGCAAGATTGCTTTGGCTATTTAGGGTCTTTTGTGGTTCCATATAAATTTTAAGATTGTGTCTTCTAGCTCTATAAAAATGCTCTTGGTATTTTGATAGAGTTTGCAATAAATGTATAGATTCATTTGAGTAATATAGATATTTTAACAATATTTTTTCTTCCAATCTATGAGCATGGAATGTCTTTCCATTTCTTTGTGTCATCTTCAATTTCTTCATTCAGTATTTTATAGTTTTCAGAGTACTGGTCTTTTAAATCTTTGATTAGTTTTATTCCTATGTACCTTATGGTATTTGGTGAAATTGTAAATGGAATTGATTCCTTGACTTCTTTTTCTCCTGCTTCATTATTAATGTATAAAAATGAAACAGATTTCTGTTCATTGATTTTGTATCCTATGACTTTACTGAATCTGTTTACCAATTCTAGAGATCTTTTTGGAGTCTTTTGGATGTTGTGTATAGTGTATCATGTCATCTAAAAATAGTGAAAGTTTGACTTCTTTCTTGATAACTTGGATACATTTTGTTTCTTTTTGTTGTCTGATTGCTGTGGCAATGTTCCTGACCATATAGGAAAAGTGCTCAGCTTTATCCCATTGAGGATGATATTAGCTGTGGGTTTTTTCTATATGGCTATTATTATATTGAGGTATGTTCTCTCTATCCTGACTTTGTTGAGGGTTTTTATTCATGTGTGGTTATTGTATTTTGTCAGATGCTTTTTCTGCATCTATTGTGAGGATCGTATGGTTCTTATCCTTTTTTTTTATTAATGTGGTGCTTCACATTGATTGATTTGTGAATATTGAACAACCCTTGCAGCTCAGGAATAAGCACCACTTGATTGGGATAAGTGATTCTTTTAATGTACTGTTGGAAGAAATTTGCTAGTATTTTATTGAGAATTTATAATCCATATTCATCAGGGATATTTGCTTATAGTTTTTGTTCATTTGTTTTTAGTGGAGTCTTTGTCTGGTTTTAGTATCAGGGTAATTTTAGCCTAATAGAATGAATTTTGAAGTTTTCCTTCCATTTTTATTTTTTGGAATACTTTGACAAGAATAGATATTAACTCTTCATTAAATATTTGGTGGAATTTACCTGTAAAGCCATCTGGCCCTGGACTTTGTTTTTTGGAAGATCTTTTTATTACTGATTCAATTTCTTTGTTGGTTATGGGTCTCTTCAAGTTTTCTATATATTCCTGTTCCAGTTTAGATAGTTTATATATTTCTAGGAATTTATCTACTTCTTCCGGGTTGTCCAAAATGTAGGCATACAATTTTTCATAATATTCTCTTATAATTGTCTGCATTTCTGTAGTATTGGTTGTTACTTATCTTCTCTCATTTCTGATTTATTAATTTGGATCCTTTATCTTTTCATTTTGATAAGTCTGGCTAGGGGCGCCTGGGTGGCTCAGTGGGTTAAAGCCTCTGCTTTTGGCTCAGGTCATGATCTCAGCGTCCTGGGATCGAGGCCCGCATCGGGCTCTCTGCTCAGCAGGGAGCCTGCTTCCTCCTCTCCCTGTCTCTCTGCCTGCCTCTCTGCCTACTTGTAATCTCTCTCTCTGTGTCAAATAAATAAATAAAATCTTTAAAAAAAAAAGATAAGTCTGGCTAGGGGTTTATCAATTTTATTATTATTTTCCAAAGGTTCAGCTCCTGGTTTCATGGATCTGTGCTATTATTTTTTTAGTTTCTGTATCATTTATTTCTCCTGTAATTTATTTCCCTTCTTCTGCTGGATCTAGGCTTCATTTGTTGTTCTTTTTTCAGCTCCTATAGGTATAAGGTTTTTTTTTTAAATTTAAGATTTTTTTGCTTCTTGAGGTAGGCCTATATCACTATATATTTCCCTCTTATGACCACTTTTGCTGCACCCCAAAGGTTCTGAACTGTTGTGCTTTCATTTTCATTTGTTTCCATGTATTTTTTAATTTCTTGTGTGAATTCCCTGTTGACCCATTCATTCTTTTTTTAAAAGATTTTATTTATTTATTTGACAGAGAGAGTTCATGCACAAACAGGGGGAGCAGCAGAGGGAAAGGGAGAAGAAGGCTCTCTGCTGAGCAGGGAGCCTGATGTGGAGCTCGATCCCAGGACCCTGGGAACAGGACCTGAGCCAAAGGCTAATGCTTAACCAACTGAGCCACCCAGGCATCCTCCTCCCATTTATTCTTTAGTAACATATTGTTTAACCACCGTGTATTTGTTATCTTTCTAAAGTTTTTCTTGTGGTTGACTTCAAGTTTCATAGCATTGTGATCAGAAAATATGCATGGTATGATCTCAATCTTTTTGTATTTGTTGAGGCCTGATTTGTGACCTACTATTTGATGTCTTGCGGAGAATGTCTCATGTGAACTTGAAAAGAATGTGTATTCTGCTTTGGGATAAAATATTCTGAGCATAACCTTTAATTCCACCTGGTCCAGTATGTTATTCATAGCCATCACTTCCTTTTTGATTTTCTGCTTAGATGATCTGTCCATTGTTTATAATGGGACGTTATAGTCTCCTACTATCATTGTATTAATATCAATGATTTCCTTTATGTTTGTTATTATTTTCTATATTTGGGTGCTTCCAAGTTGGGAACATAAATATTTATAATTGTTAGATCTCTTTATTGCACAGACCTCTTTATTATGACTCTTCATCTCTTGCCACAGACTTTGGCTTAAAATCTAGTTTGTCTGATATAAGTACTACTACCTGGCTTTCTTTTGATGTCCATTTGCATGGTAAATGTTTCTCTATCCCCTTATTTTCAATCTGCAGATATGTTGTGATCTAACATGAGTCTCTTGTAGGAAGCATATAGACATGTCTTGCTTTTTTATCCATGCTGATACCCTTTGTCTTTTGATTGAAGTGTTCAGTCCATTTACATTCAGAGTAATTACTGATAACATATTTATTGCCATTTAAGACTTGTTTTGTCCTTGTTTCTGGAGATCTTCTCTGTTCCTTTCTTGTCTTTGTCACTTTTGCTTTCCTCTTTACACTCAAAGAGTCCCTTTTAATATTTCTTGCAGCACTGATTTAGTCATGAACTTTTTTAGGTTTTGTTTGTCTGGGAAACTACTTCTCCATCTATTCTGAATGACAACCTTACTGGATAGAATTTTCCTGGCTGCAGATTTTTCCCATTCAGCATATAGAATATACCATGCCCTCCTTTTTTGCTTGTGAAGTTTTTGTTGAGAGATCTGCAGCTAGCCTTATTGGTCTTCTTCTGTAAATTAGGGACTTTTTTAGCCTTGCTGCTTTTAGGATTTTTTATCACTATATTTTGCCAATTTAATTACAATATATCTTGGTGTTGGGCTTTTTTTGTTGAATTTGATAAGGATTCTCTGTGACTTCTGGATCCGGATGTTTGTTTCCTTCCCCAGACTAGGGAAGTTCTCAGCTATTATTTCTTCAAATAAATTTCTGCCCCCTTTTTTCTCTCTTTTTCTTCTGGGACTCCTATAATATGAATGTTATTGTGTTTGATGGAGTCACTGAGTTCCCTCAGTCTATTCTGATATTTCATGATGCTTCTTTCTTTTGTTCAGCTTCATTATTTTATGTTCTATATCACTTATTCATTCTTCTGCTTCTTCCATCCCTGTGTTCATTGCATCCAGTCTGTTTTGAATCTCAGTTATCATATTTTTCATTTATGACCATTTTTTAACACTTTCTTCTCTGTAGTAAGGGTCTCCTTGAAGTATTCCATTATTTTCTCAAGTACAGTGAGTATCCTTATGATTGTTGCTTTAAATTCTCCATTGGGGATGTTACTTATATCTGTTTCACTGAGATCTCTGGCTATGACTGTATCTTGTTGTTTTATTTGGGATGAATTCCTCCATCTTGGCATTTTGTCTAAGTGTCTGCCTTCTCTGTTTTAAAAACCCGTTATGTTTCCTGCTCCTGAGAATAATGCTTTTATCGAAAAGAGGTCATATATTGTCCAGGCCTGGCACTTCAGGGAGTGTCTCTGGTGTGTGCTGCATGTATTCTTCTGCTGTGTTTTGGCTACTCTATTATCCAGGCCAGTCATCTGTGGAGTTTTTCCTTGCCTGCAGTGAGTAGTGTTTAGATCTTGGCCAGAGTGTGGTGAGTTTTAACTAGGTATGCTCTGATCTGCTTATGAAATGAGATCTGATGCTACTTCTACTAGAACTGAAACCTTGAAGAAGTCTCTGCTTGGGAGATATGGTGTGGGCAGGGGTTTCTGCTGCTCTTCTGGGGAAGGAGCCCACCAATCTGGGTCTGAGGCACACTTGACTACAAAGGACAGTACTGGCAGAGCTCAAGGGTGTAGGACTTGGTGTAAACCAGGATCTCTGCTGTGCTGTTCAGAACTGAAGATGGTTTTGTTTTTATGCAGAGGGGAAGAGGAGGGAAATGGTGCCAGCCAATTCCTTTGTCCCTGGAGAGGGGTGTCTGTGCTTGCTGATCTCAGGGAAGCTCTCCCACAAGCATGAATAATCTCCCTGCTGTGCTTTCCAGGCATTTTTCAGGATGTTGTTTTCACCTGTCTGCCTCTAGGTTGTTTGCCTGCCTTTTCTCCAAAAGCACTGCAGTACCCTGTGGTCTCTATCCTAGCCAAACCTGCTCACTTTTAAAACTCCATGCTTTAGGGATGTGGTGTGGGCAGGGACCTGTGCTGCTCTTCTGGGGGAGAGTCTTACTATGCTGAGACTGATGCAGGTTTGACTGAGAAGGGTAGTTTGCACCAGGGAACAGTGGTGTGAAATTAGGTACAAGCAGGTGATGCAGTCAGTGTTGGGGCTGAGCTGCCTCTGGCAGGTTGCTCTGGGCTCATGCTGGGGTGGGAGGTAAATGCACCTGCTGCTTCTTTAGTCCCTGGAGAGACATTTCTGTGAGCATCACCTGTCACCCATGTGCTCCAAGAAGCTGTGGAGTTTGTTCTGTCAGTCCTCAGATTAATTTCTTGGATATTCAGAATGATTTGATAGTTATCTAGATGTGTTTGAGAGATGAGACAAGCCTATGGTCCTCCTAGTATGCTACAATCTTAGCTATCTCTTCTGATTAGATATACATTTTGACTTGGATTTAATTACTCTAATTAGTTGTTAATAATTAACTTACTTGGGTATAGTCAATAATAATCAGTAAGTAGATTTCCAAGAAATTAATCTAGAACAAATGGGGATTTATAAAAATAGCTGTCTTCTAGGAAAAAAGAGGGTTGAAGTTAAAGATCTGGCATTGCTTTTCTTCTCTTTTCTTTTCTTTTCTTCTTATTGAATTAATTTTCATCTTTTGGAGAGTTGTCACTTATCTCATGCTTCTTAACATGTTAACAAACATTTCAGGATGAATCTTAAGGCTGAGCTAAGTATTACATTTTTAACAGTCCCCTTCAAGTTGTCAGTTTTATTATTCATATCCACCTTGCCTTCTAAATGGAAACTTCATGGTTACCCAAATAAAGTGCCAGATGCGCATGTCAGTCAGTCTTGTGAGATTGACCAACTATACTTTAGCTGTAATAATTGAAAGTTAAAGGAGACTATTAGGAATGACATTTTGGTATTGATCTACATACACAAGCTTATTTTCTGAAAAAGATCAACACATAGAAAAACAACACCACAAATCCTTAAGTTTATCAGTGATAAAAATCAAACAGAAATTTTACATGTAAATTGCCTTTATTTTCTGAACCTTGAAATCTTGGCTTATTAAGAACATTTAAATATTATTACCTGAACATATCAATTACTATGTCTTTTCAATTTAGTGAACTTCAAAAAAGTATTTTAGGCTCTTTTAAGTTTCTGTTTTGATGCAAATTTTTATTTATTTATTCGCTTATTTATTTAGTCTCCATTTTCTTTTTTTTAAATTATGTTATGTTAGTCACCATACAATACACCATTACTTTTTGATGTAGTTAAGCACTTTTAAGTTTTGATTGGATCAAATTATTCCCTACATATTTTGTCAATATTATTCATGTAGAAGTTGAAATTATAGTTTTTACCATATTCTTGAGAGAGAGTTTATTCAAGGAGGAAAAATATCTGTGGTTATTAATTAAATCAGTACTGTCTTTCTTAAATGAGGTGAAAATTTTTTTGAGGAACAATAAAGTTATCATTCAATTTACCTTAAAAAATTGTTTAAAATGCAAATGGTTTCCAGCAGAGGTCATAAAATATACAGATCCTTAGAATGCCACAATGTAAGCATGTATGAGTGTGTGTGTGTGTAAACATAAATAGAAGTTACTTTTGGCACTATTACAAATGGAATAGGTCTTTCTTACAAGTAATTACTATTTCTTAAGTTATATTGTCCTATAATCATTCATAGATAAGTTTCAAATTTGAAAACTAGCATGAGGTTTTGATTTTTATGAAGCTATTTTATTTTGGCATTTTGCTTTTATTTTAATGACTCAAGCATTGCTTTAATACACATTTATTGAGCAAACACTATATTGACAGATACTGTCTTATCACTAGAGTATGAGATAAATTAAACAAACAAGGATTCAGCCTTTGCAAAGTTTAAAATCTAGAAAGGATACATTGGTACTAGATCATACAATTTTAGTACAACTACAATTCCCCAAATGATCAATTTTCTCAATCTCCCACCTATATTCAGTTATTGTATATATGATTTGATTTTGACTGACTCACAGAAAAATGTTTTGTTTAATTTTTTAAAATGTCCACATTTTATATTCTGGGTGGATTAAATCCTTTTGAGTGTAGTATTTAGTCAATGAAAAAACTATTAACAATATAAGTACTAAAAAGACAAGAATATCTGACACCATTAAACTCATACTATGATGTGCAGATGTCCTGTGGTAACAGTTAAACCAATCTCAGAACAAAGCCAAACTAAAAATAAATGTGGTTTTTTGAGGTGCTGGATAGTTCTTGAGAATTCAATCTACTTCTATTCAAGAATACATGATGTGTTTACATATTTCAAATTGTATTTGTGGATATCTACAAGATTCTTTACAGACTAAAGATGTGTTTTCTCCTTATACCTTTTCTTCATATGTCTAAATAACATTTGACAATTAAGGAGTGTGGTTTCTTAAGAGGAGTCATATAAATGTCAAGGGTAAACTTTACTTCCATCACGTACTGTCCCCCTATTTCCTGTAAATCTCTATGTCATACCTAATAGGTCTATTCTTTAAAAATCTCATTCTTAAACAGCATTTATTGGATGCACACTTTGCACAAAATTCCCTAATAAATGCTTTGAAAGAGGAGCTAAAATTAGACTTAAAATACAGTACTAGTTTACTAATTCTAATTAAATTCCATGATGTAATAAAAATAAATATGGCATCATAGTAATGTCTTCTTATTGAGTGGATTTTAATATACTGGATGACACATTAAACTCTTCAAAACAATGATTCTGTTATTAAAATAACTGGCCTGTACCTTAGAGGTTCTCTCCAAACATTTTATTTTCTTGTTTTGTAACTGGATATTGCCATAGAAGATGTGGTCACTTCCCTGGAAGTTCGTGAAATCTGCCTGTCAGAGAGCTACCCTATTTGAGTATGATGAACATGAATTTTGGAGATAATAGAACCTTTGGCTAATTAATGTGTATTTTTTTAAAAAATGACAAACTTAAATTACAGGTTTTTTTTTCACTTCTAGGAGAATATGATAGGGATGTTGATGTGTAGAAGACAAGATTATATATCACAGTGACCCAAATAACAAAGTGAGCTAAGAGAGAGTATAAATCACTCTGAGTAGCAGAATTGATTGAACTAAAATTACAGGAAAAGATACAACCCAAATTGAAACTCTAAATAGCATAGCATTTATTTTATACACAAGGGGCCAAGTATATTCATTCAGCAGAGAGGTAAGCATGTGGGGGCAATATTTTGACTTCCGTTTTGCTTGTTTTGTTTCATAAAGTTTGATAGTAGATTGGTATAATTCTTATTTTTTTGTGGTATGGAATTTTATTTAGCAAAGAGAAAAAAAACAGGACTGCAGTACTAATACATCCTAATATAGCATGTATGAAACTTGAAAACATTAAATGATGTCAAACGAGCATGTCGCAAAGACAATATACCGTAAGATCCAATTTATATGGAATGTCCAGAAAGAGAAAATCTTATAAGACAGAAAGTAAATTAATGGTTGCTTAGGTCCAGCACTGATGCAGTGGAAATTTAAAGTGACTACTAAGACGTTCAATGTTTCTTTTTCTGGTACAATGAAAATATTCTACAGTTCATATTGCAATGGTTGCTCAACTTTGTGAATATACTGAAAACACGTGAGTCATACAGTTTATTTTCTTAATCTAATTCTTATTGATGACCAAGGCAGTAAGCCTTTTGCACATAATACAATTTTTTTTGTGGATTTTTTTCACCATAGATTTTTAGAGAGTTTTAATGCTGGTATTTCGCCATGAACTCCCCATAATGATTCACTAGTGGAAAATGGTCTCTAACAATTCATCATGAGTTATCCCAGGATACTTAGAACTCAGGCAATGGATAGTTCATGTGGAGGAAATAGCATGCTGATTTGAAGTTATAATTGAAGAAAATTGCTTAAGAGGATTTTGACAGCACAGAAAATAGGCCAATTAGTTACCCAACTCTCATCCTCCTGTGATTCATGATTGTCTCCATTTAATTTCACTGTCACTTATGAAGTGAGGTTAAGCATAGATTAGCTTCTTTTAGCCACATTGTACAATTAGCTTACTCCTTTGCTTTTTTGTTTTTAACAATATGACTGGGTTTAAAAGTCAGTATTCTCAAAACTGTATTTAACAGTTATTCATCATAAAGCATATGCTAATACTTAAACCACCGCACTCAGCTCTATAACCTAAAAATCAATCATGCTCAAAATAGTTTTTTTTCACCAAATGATCATCAACTGCTACTTTGCAATAATTAAGATCAAAGCCAAGAAAATGTTATACACTTGGCCAAGTAAATAGATTTTAATGTTTGAAAGTCAATTCTATAATGATAGGTTCATTATAGGACAAAAAGGGCAAAATAAAATTATAATATAGAAAAACACAACTTCCTATAATATAAAACTAGGAAATCAATATTTTCTTGCGTGCATCTGTTTTTTCTCAAATTTGCATATAAATTGGTTAATAAGCTTTGTATAGCTGAGTATGAAGTGGGTGTATATCTTTGTATATGGTGTTTTTTGTCCAATAAAGATGTCTTAAGGACCAGAATAGGCTTTCGTTAAAACAATATTCCAATCAAATCACCTATTTTGTTTTTGAGCTCACAACAGGAGCTAAGTATATTTTGTTGGTGTAAGGAATCACCAAATGAACTTGATATACCTGTTCTAAGAAGTTGCTCTATTATATCCAGAAGCCACAATATTACTCTTTTTATAGTTTGTGAGATTTATTTGCTGAATTGTTTTTTTAAATTTTTATTTAAATTAATAAAATTAACATATACTGTATTATTAGTTTCAGAGGTAGAATTTAGTGATTACTCTGTTGCATACAACACCCAGTGCTCATTACTTCAAGTACCCTCTTTAATGTCTATCACCCAAGTACTCCATTCCCCCACTAACCTCCCCTTCAACAAACTTCAGTTTGTTTCCTATAGTTAAGAGTCTTTTGTGATTTCTCTCCCTCTCTTTTTGTCTTATTTTATTTTTCCTTCCCTTCCCTTATGTTCATCTGTTTTGTTTCTTAAATTTCACATATGACTGAAATCAACTGATATTTGTCTTTCTAGGGCTGACTTATTTTGCTTAGCATAATAACCTCTACTTCCATCCACATTGTTGTAAATGGAAAGATTTCATTCTTTTCAATGGCTGAATAATATTCCATTGTATATATATACACCACATCTTTGTTATCCATTCATCAGTCATTGGAATCTGCACTCTTTCCATATTTTGGCTATTGTGGACATTGCTGCTTTTAACATTGGGGTGCATGTGCCCCTTCAAATCACTATTTTTGTATCCTTTGGGTAAATATCTAGTAGTGTAACTGCAGGCTCATAGGATAGTTCCATTTTTAAATTTTTGAAATAACTCTATACTGTTTTCCAGAGTGATCGCACCAGTTTGCATTCCCACCAACAGTGTAAGAGGGTTCTCCTCTTTTTGCATCCTTACCAACATCTGTTGTTTACTGAGTTGTTCATTTTAGCCATTCCAAATGGAGTGAGGTTGTGTCTCATTGTGGTGTTTATTTGTATTTCCCTAATGCCCAGTAATGCTGAGCATTTTTTTTCATTGTGTCTGTTGTCCATTGGTATGTTTTCCTTGGAGAAATGTCTGATGAAGTCCTGATAGTTCATTTTTGCTTTTGTTTTCCCTGTCTTTGGAGATATGTCTAGCAAGAATTTGCTGTGGCTTAGCTCAAAGAGGTTCATGTTTTTGTTATCCTCTAGGATTTTGATGGATTCCTATATCACATTTAGGTCTTTTACCCATTTTGAGTTTATTTTTGTGTATGGTGTAAGAAGAAGGTCCAGTTTCATTCTGCATGTGGCTGTCCAATTGTCCAAACACCATTTGTTTAAGAGACTGTCTTTTTTCCATAGGATATTCTTTCCTGCTTTATCAGACATTAGTTGACCATGGAACTGAGGGTTCATTACTGGATTCTCTATTCTGTTCATTGATCTTTGTGTCTGTTTTGTGTCAGTACCATGCTGTCTTGATGATTATTGCTTTTTAATACAGTTTGAAGTCCGGAATTGTGATGCCACCAACTTTGGTTTTCTTGTTAAACCTTACTTTGGCTATTGTGTCTTTTATGATTCCATACAAACTTTAGGGTTCTTTGTTCCCACTCTTTGAAAAATGTTTATGGTATTTTGATAGGGATGGTAATGAATGTGTAGATTGCTTTGTGTATCATATACATTTTAGCAGTACCTGTTCTTCCAATCCATGAGCATAGAATGTTCCTCCACTTCTTTGTGTCTTCCTCAATTTCTTTCATAAGTGTTCTATAGTTTTCAGAGTACAGATCCTTTACCTCTTTTTAAGGTTTATTCTTAGGTATCTTATGGTTTTGAAGCAAATATAAATCAGGGGATTTTTCTTTCTTCTGCTTCATTGTTAGTGTATAAAAATGAAACAGATTTCTGTGCATTGGCTTTATATCCTGTGACTTGCTGGATTCCTTTATCAGTTCTAGCAATTTTTTGGTAGAGTCTTTTGAGTTTTCTACATAAAATATCATGTCATATGCAAAGAGTGAACGTTTGATTTCTTCTTTGTCAACTTGGATGTCTTTTATTTCATTTTGTTGTCTGATTGCTGAGGCTAGGATTTCCACCACTATGTTGAACAACAGTGGAGATAGTGGGCATCCCTGTCATGTTCCTAGCCTTAGGGGAAAAGGTCTCAGTTTTTCCCCATTGATGATGATATTCCCAGTGAGTTTTTTGTATATGGCTTTTATGATACTGAGGTATGTTACCTCTATCCCTACAATACAGAGAGTTTTTGTTAAGAAGAGATGCTGTACTTTGTTAAATGCTTTTTCTGGATCCAGAAAAATGTGGTGTATCACATTGATTGATTAGTGAATGCTGAACTATCACTGTAGTCCAGGAATAAATTCCATTTGTTGTGGTGAATAATCCTTTTAATGTACTGTTGGGTCTTAAGAGCTAGTATCATGGTGAGAATTTTTGCATCCATGTTCATCAAGAATATTGTAAGTCTTTATTTACATCAAGAAGACTGTAAGTCTTTATTTTAGTGGTGTCTTTGTGTGGTTTTGGGATTAGGGTAATGTTGGCCTCATAGAATGAATTTGGAAAGTTTTCTTCCATTTCTGTTTTTTAGAAGAGTTTCAGGAGAAGATGTATTAGTTCGTCTTTAAGTGTTTGGTAGAATTCTGCTAGGAAACCATCCAGTATTGGACTCTTGTTTACTGGGAGATTTTTGATGACTGATTCAATTTTTTGGCTGGTTATGGATCTGTTCAGGTTTCCTATTTCTATCTGTCTCAGTTTTGTTTCTATGTTTCTAGAAATGCATGAATTTCCTCCAGATTTCTTAATTTGTTCACATATAATTGATCATAATATTCCTTTTCCCCCTTTATTAATTAACATATAATATATTTTTTGTTTCAGGGGTACAGGTCTGTGATCTATCAGTCTTACACAATTCACAGCACTCACCAAAGCATATACCCTCCCCAATGTCCATACCCCGGCCACCCCATCTCTCCCATCCCCCTCCCCTCTAGCAACCTTCAGTTTGTTTCCTGAGATTAAGAGTCTCTTATGGTTTGTCTCCCTCTCTGGTTTTGTCTTGTTTCATTGTTCCCTCCCTTCCCCTATGTTCCTCTCTATTCTTTCTGAAATTCATCATATCAGTGAGATCACATGATAATTGTCTTTCCCTAATTGACTTATTTCGCTTAGCATAATACCCTCCTGTTCCATCCACATTGTTGCAAATGGGAAGATTTAGGAGTGTTTTTTTTGATGGCTACATAATATTCATTTGTATGTATATATACCACACACTCCTTATCCATTCACCTGTTGATGGACATCAAGGATCTTTCCATAGTTTGGCTATTGTGGACATTCCTGCTATAAACATTCAGGTGCACATGTCCCTTCAGATCACTACATTTATATCTATAGAGTAAATACCCAGTAGTACGATTTCTGGGTCATAGGGTAGCTTTATTTTCAACTTTTTGAGGAACCTCCATAGTGTTTTCCAGAGTGGTTCCACCATCTTGCATTTCCATCAACAGTGTAGGAGGGTTCCCCTTTCTCCACATCCTCGCCAACACCTGTCGTTTCCTGATTTGTCAATTTTAGCCATTCTGACTGGTGTGAGGTGGTATCTCACTGTGGTATTGATTTGTATTTCCCTGATACTGAATGATGTCGAGCACTTTTTCATGTGTCTGTTGGCTATTTGGAGGTCTTCTTTGCAGAAATGTCTGTTCATGTCTTCTGCCCATTTCTTGATTGGATTATTTGTTATTTGGTTGTTGAGTTTGATAAGTTCTTTATAGATTTTGGATATTAGCCCTTTATCTAATGTATCATTTACAAATATCTTCTCCCATTCTGTCAGTCGTCTTTTGGTTTTGTTGACTATTTCCTGTGCTAGCAAAAGTTGTTTATCTTGATGAAGTCCCAGTAGTTCATTTCTGCCCTTGTTTCCCTTGTCTTTGGTGATGTTTCTAGGAAAAAGTTCCTATGGCTGAGGTCGAAGAGGTTGTTGTCTCTGTTCTCTTCAAGGGTTTTGATGGATTCCTGTTTCCCATTGAGATCCTTCATCCATTTTGAGTCTATTTTTGTGTGTAGTGTAAGGAAATGCTCCAGTTTCAGTCTTCTGCATGTGGCTGTCCAGTTTTCCCAACACCATTTGTTGAAGAGACTGTCTTTTTTCCATTCTACATTCTTTCCTGCTTTGTCAAAGATGAGTTGGCCATGGAGTTGAGGGTCCATTTCTGGGCTCTCTATTTCTGTTCCATTGATCTATGTGTCTCTTTTTGTGCCAGTGTAATACTGTCTTGATGACAATAGTTTTATAATAGAGCTTGAAGTCCAGAATTGTGATGCCACCAGCTTTGCTTTTCTTTTTCAATATTCCTCATGCTATTTAAGGTCTTTTCTAGTTTTGTATAAATGTTAGGATTATTTGTTCAATTTCCATGAAAAAAGTTGATGGTATTTTGATAGGGATTGCTTTAAATATGTAGTTTCCTGTAGGTAGCATAGACATTTTCAGAATAGTTGATCTTCCAATCCATGAGCATAGAACGTTTTTCCATTTCTTTGTGTCTTCCTCCATTTCTTTCATGAGTATTCTATATTTTTCTGAGTACAGATTCTTGGCCTCTTTGGTTAGATATATTCTTAGGTATCTTATGGTTTTTGTTGCAATGGTAAATGGTATTGACTCCTTAATTTCTCTTTCTTCTGTCTTGTTGGTGTATAGAAATGCAACTGATTTCTCTGCATTGATTTTATATCCTGACACTTTACTGAATTCCTGTATGGGTTCTAGCAGTTTTGGGGTGGAGTCCTTTGGGTTTTCCACATAAAGTATCATATCATATGCAAAGAATGAGAGTTTGATTTCTTCTTTGCTGATTCAGATGCCCTTTGTTTCTCTTTGTTGTCTAGGTGCTGAGGTTAGGATTTCTAGGACTATATTGAATAGCAGTAGTGATAGTGGACAGCCCTGCTGTATTTCTGACTTTAAGGGAAAAGCTCTGTTTTTCCCCAGTGAGAATGATATTCTCTGTGGGTTTTCATATATGGCTTTTATGATATTGAGGTATGTATCCTCTGTCTCTACAATGTACAGAGTTTTGATCAAGAAAGAATGCTGTACTTCATCAAATGTTTTTTTTTTTCTGCACCTATTTGGAGTATCATATGGTTCTTGTTCTTTCTTTTGTTAATGTATTTTATCACATTGATTGATTTGCAGATGTTGAACCAACCTTGAAGCCCAGGAATAAATCCCACTTGGTCATGGTGAAAAATCCTTTTAATGTGCTGTTGGATCCTATTGGCTAGTATTTTGGTGAGAATTCTTGCATCCATGTTCATCAGTAATATTGGTCTATAATTTCTTTGGGATCAAGGTAATGCTGTCCTCCTAAAATGGGTTTGGAGGTTTTCCTCTCATTTCTATTTTTTGGAACAGTTTCAGGAGAATAGGTATTAATTCTTCTTTAAATATTTGGTAGAATTCCCCTGGGAACCATCTGGCCCTGGACTCCTGTGTGTTGGGATATTTTTGGTTACTGCTTCAATTTCCTTACTGGTTATGGGTCTGTTCAGGTTTTTTATTTCTTCCTCATTCATCTTTGGTAGTTTATACATCTCTAGGAATTCATGCCTTCCTTCCAGATTTTCTTATTTGCTGGATTATATTTGCTCACAATATGTGCTTGTAATTGTTTGTATTTCTTTGGTGTTAGTTGTGATCTCCCTTCTTTCATTCATGATTTTATTAATTTGGGTCCTTTCTCTTTTCTTTTGGATAAGTCTGGCCAGGGGTTTATCAATCTTATTAATTCTTTCAAAGAACCAGCTCTTAGCTTCGTTGATTTGTTCTACTATTCTTTTGGTTTCTATTTCATTGATTTCAGCTCTGATCTTTATTATTTCTCTTCTCCTGCTGGGTTTAGGCCTTATTTGCTGTTCTTTCTCCAACTCCGTTAGGTGTAAGGTTAGGTTATGTATTTGAGACCTCCCTTGTTTCTTGAGAAAGGTTTGGATTGTATATACTTTCCTCTTAGGACCACCTTTGCTGCATCCCAAAGATTTTGAACAGTCATGTTTTTATTTTCATTTGTTTCCATTAACTTTTTAAATTCTTGTTTAATTTCCTGGTTGACCCATTCATTCTTTAGTGGGATGCTCTTTATCCTCCATGTATTTGAGTTCTTTCTAGCTTTCCTCATGTGTTTGGGTTTTAAATGAAGTCCCCTAGTATTATTGTATTATTGTAGATGTGTTTCTTTGCTTTTGTTATTCGTTGGTTTATATAATTGTTGCTCCCATGTTAGGGCATAGATACTAAAAATGTTAGACCTTGTTGTTGGACATACCCTTTAAGTTCTGATATAGTGTCCTTCCTCATCTCTTATTATAGTCTTTTTTTAAAATCTAATTTGTCTGATATAAGGATTGCAACCCAAGCTTTCTTTTGATGTCCATTAGCATGGTAAATGGTTTTCCATCCCCTCACTTTAAATCTGGAGATGTCTTTGGGTCTATAATGAGTCTCTTGCAGACAGCATATTGATGGGTCTTGTTTTTTATCCAATCTGATTCCCTGTGTCTTTTGATTGGGGCATTTAGCCCATTTACATTCAGGATAAACTATTGAAAGATATGAATTTAGTGCCTTTGTATTGGCTGTAAGGTGACTGTTACTGTATATGGTCTCTGTTCCTTTCTGGTCTGTGTTTCTTTTAGACTCTCTCTTTGCTTAGAGGACCCCTTTCAATATTTCCTGTAGGGCTGCTTTGGTGTTTGCAAATTTTTTTAGTTTTTATTTGTCCTGGAACCTTTTTTATCTCTCCTTCTATTTTCTTCTCCTTCTATTTCAATGACAACCTAGCTGAATATAGTATTCTTGGCTCATATTTTTCTCATTTGGTGTTCTGAATATATGATGACAGTGCCCTGCCAGGTCTCTGTGGATAGGTCTGCTGTCAGTCTAATATTTCTACCATTGTAGGTTACAAACCTCTTGTCCCAAGCTGCTTTCAGGAATTTTTCTTTGTCTCTGAAACTAAGTTTTACTGTTAGATGAAGGGGTTTTGACCTATTTTTATTGATTTTGAGGTGGATTCTCTGTGCCTCCTGGATTTTGATGCCTATTTCTTTCCCCAAATTAGGGACGTTTTCTGCTATAATTTGTTCTCATATACCTTCTACCCCCCCCCCTTTTCTTCTTCTTCTGGGAACTCAATTATTCTAATATGGTTTCATCTTATGGTATCACTTATCTCTTAAATTCTCCCCTTCTGACCCAGTAGTTGCTTATCTCTTTTTCTCAGCTTCTTTATTCTCCATAATTTGGTCTTTTATATCACAAATTCTCTCTTCTGCCTCATTTATCCTAGCAGTAAGAGCCTCCATTTTTTATTGTACATCATTAATAAACTTTCTGATTTAAACTTGGTTAGATTTTAGTTATTATACTTCTCCAGAAAGGGATTCTCTAGTATCCTCTATGCTTTTTTCAAGTTCAGCTTTTATTTTTATAATCATCATTCTGAATTCTAGTTCTGACAGCTTACTAATGTTTGTATTGATTAGGTCCCTGGCAGTCCGTACTGTGTCTTGTTCTTTTTTTTTTTTAGGTGAGTTTTTCCATTTCATCATTTTGTCCAGAGAAGAATAGATGAATGAGAACAAAATTCTAAAATGGTAACAATAGTTTCAGAAAAATATACACTAAACAAATCAGAAGAGACTTGAGACCAGGGGAAAAGAAAGGGAAAAAAAAGAGTATGATGGGGCGCCTGGGTGGCTCAGTGGGTTAAAGCCTCTGCCTTCGGCTCAGGTCATGATCTCAGGGTCCTGGGATCAAGCCCTGCATCGGACTCTCTGCTCAGCAGGGAGCCTGCTTCCTCCTCTCTCTCTGCCTGCCTCTCTGCCTACGTGTGATCTCTCTCTTTCTCTGTGTCAAATAAATAAATAAAATCTTTTGAAAAATTAAAAAAAAATTTAAAAAGATTATGATTAGGTTGGTGAATAGAATGGAGCCATACACTAGATTTTGGGTGTATTTTGCTCTGTTAGAAGAAACTGCCTCCCAAAATTTTAAAGAAATAATACATATATATATAAAAAATAAGTGTAAATACAATGAAGAGATAGAATATGACTGTAAATATGAAAATTTAAAACGATTTTTAAAAAATAATTGTTGAGATAAGAGGTTGGTTGAAAAAAGAAAGAAAAAAATAACAGTAGTAACAACAACAACAACAAAAACAGAGAATGTGATCAGGCTGGAGACTAGAACAAAGCCATACACTAGATTATGAGATTAATTGACCACATAGTTATGGGCTCATTTCTGGGTTTTTTATTCTGTTCCATTGATCTATATGTCTGTTTTTGTGCCAATTCCATACTGTCTTGATCACTACAACTTTGTAATATGACTTGAAATCCAAAATTGAGATACTTCCAGCTTTGATTTTCTTTTTCTAGACCTTTGTCTTTTCAGGGTCTTTTGTGGCTCCATACACTTTTTAGGATTATTTGTTCTAGTTCTGTGAGATATGATGTTTCTATTTTGATAGAGATTTTATTAAATGTGTAGATTGCTTTGGGTAGTATAGACATTTTAACAATATTTTTTCTTCCAGTCCATGAGCATGGAATGTCTTTCCATTTCTTTGTGTCATCTTCAATTTCTTTCATCAGTCTTTTATAGTTTTTAGCATACTGGTCTTTCACCTCTTTAATTAGGTTTATTCCTAAAAATCTTATGATTTTTGGCTGCAATTGTAAATCAGATTATTTTCTTAATTTATCTTTCTGCTATTTCATGATTGGTATATAGAAACACAGTAGATTCTGTCCACTGATTTTGTATTCTGTGAGATTACTGAATTCACTTATCACTTCTAGCAGTTTTTTCATGGGTTCTTTCAGGTTTTCTATGTATAGTATCATGTTATCTCCAAATAGTGGGAGTTTGACTTCTTCCATACTGATTTGGATTCCTTTTATTTCTTTTTGTTGTCTTTTTGGTGTGGCTAGGATCTCCAATATTCGTTGAATAACAGTGATGAAAGTGGATATACTTGTCTTGTTCCTTACTGAGTGAAAGTTCTTATTTTTTCCCTATTGAGGATCATATTAGCTATGCACTTTTCATATATAGATTTTATTATATTGAGATATGTTCCCTCTAAATATACTTTGTTGAGGGTTTTTATCAGGAATAGATGTACATTGTCAAGTATTTTTTCTGCATCTATTGAAATGATCATATGCTTCTTACCCTGTCTGTTAATGATATGATGTATCATGTTGATTTATTTGTGAATATTGAACCACATTTGCAACACAGGAATAAATTCAGCTTGATTGTGGTGAATGATTTTGTAATTGTATTGTTGAATTTTGTTCCCTAGTATTTTATTGAGGTTTTTGCATCTATATTCATCAGGGATATTGGGCTGTAGTTCTCTATTTTTGTGGTGTTTTTATTTGGTTTTGGTATCAGGATAATGCTAACCTCATAGATGAATTTAGAAGTCGTCCTCCCTTTTCTATTCTTTGTAATAGTTTGAGAATATGTATTAACTCTTCTTTAAATGTTTCATAGAATTCCCCTGCTAGGCCATCTGGTCCTAGATTTTTATTTGTTGGGAGTTTTTAATTACTGATTTAATTTCTTTGCTCATTAATGGTCTGTTTACATTTTGTATTTCTTCCTTTTCCAATTTTAGTAGCTTATATATTTCTAGGAATTTTTCTCTTTCTTCTTGATTTTCCAATTTGTTGGCATATAGTTTTCATATATTTCTCTTCTAATTGTTAGTATTTTTGTTTTGTTGGTTATTTCTCCTCTCTCAATTCCAGTTTTATTTATTTGAGTCTTTTTTCTTTTTGATAATTCTGGCTGGAATTTTATCAATTTGATCGATCATTTCAAAGAACCAGCTCCTGGTTTCATTGATCTGCTCTATTGTGTTTTTTTTTTCTTTTTGTCATTTTGCTGTTGTTGTTTTTATTTTCTGTATCTTTTTTTTCCTCTAATCTTTATTGTTTCTTTTCTTCCGCTTGTTTTAGGTTTTGTTTGTTGTTCTTTTTCTAGTTCCTTTACATATTCGGGTAAGTTTTTTCTTTTAGTCTTTTCTTGGTTCTTGAGTTAGGCCTGTATTGCTGTGAGTTTCCCTTTTAGAACCTCTTTTGTTGCATCCTAAAAGTTTTGGACTGATCTGTTTTCATTTTCATTTGTTTCACGTACTTTTTAAAAATTTCTTCTTTGATTTCCTGGTTGAATCATTCATGGTTAATAGTCTATTATTTAACTTCAATGTATTTCTGGACTTTCCACATTTTTTCTTGTGGTGACTTCTAGTTTCAAAGCATTGTGGTCAGAAAAGGTGTATGGTATGATATTTATCCTTTTTATTTTGTTGAGGTTTGTTTTGTGGGCTAACATATGATCTATTCTGGAGATTGTTTCATGTGCATTTGAAAAGATTGTGTATTCTGCTGTTTTAAAGTGGAATGTTTTGAATATCTGTTACCACTAAGTGAAAGATTAGTCTGTTAAGTCCTTCTGGTGCAGTTTGTATACAAAGCCATTGTTTACTTGTTTATTTTCTGTTTAGATGATCTGTCTTTTGATCTAAGTGAGGTGTTAAAATCCTCTATTGGTCTATGTGTCTGTTTTTGTGCCAGTACCATGCTGTCTTGGTGATCACAGCTTTATAGTAAAGTCCCCTGTTATTATTGTATTATTATCAAGCAGTTCCTTCATGTTTGTTATTAACACTTATATGTATTTGTGTGCTCCTATATTGGGTGCATAAATTTTGCATTCTTATATCTTCTTTGTGGATTGTCCCCTTTATTATTATATAATGCTCTTCTTCATCTCTTGTTTTAAACTCTAGTTTATCTGATATAAGTATTGTTACTCTGGCTTTATTTTGATAGCCATTTGCATGACAAATGTTTCTCACTCCCCTCACTTTCCATCTGTGGTGTCTTTAGGTGTAAAATGAGTTTCCTGTAGGCAGTATA
The DNA here is from genome assembly GCA_002007465.1 of Ailurus styani. Lineage (NCBI taxonomy): Eukaryota > Metazoa > Chordata > Mammalia > Carnivora > Ailuridae > Ailurus > Ailurus styani. The sequence goes on along the minus strand of LNAC01001486.1, from coordinate 84,696 downwards.
TGAATGGGTCTTATTTTGTTATCCATTCTGACACCCTATGTCTTTTGATTGTGGCATTCTGTCCATTTACAAAGTAATTAATGATAGATATGTATTTATTGCTATTTTACTACCTGTTTGTTAGCAGTTTTTGAAGATTTTCTCTGATCCTGTCTTGTTTTACTCTCATATCTATTCCATTTTATTTGTATTCTATTGTTTAATAATGACTTGCTTTAAGGAAGATACAGTTTATAAAATGGACAGGAAATATGCTTTGATTTATTTCCAAGATGTCTGTATGCATATTTGTTTCCTTCTTTTCACACATAAATATCTGTTTGTGAAATGGTTATTCTAGAATTAAGTACATTATCTATTATAAAAAAAATAGAGTTCTTTGTGTTTAATCAAAAGAATTACATGGAAAAATCAATTTTCTTAACCTAAGTTGAAAACTATGCTTTTGTTAAGGAGTCAATATATCTAGCTTGAACTAATAGAAGAAAGTTTTTTAAATTGGAATTATGTTTCTTACATATAAGTGAAAAGAAAGTAAAAAATGAAATAAAAATGTAGACAAGATTCATCAGGAAAGTTGTTTGGGTAAGACTAAATTTGAAGGGAAATTTTCAGTAATCACAAATTGAAATGATGATGGTAGTGTTTATGGTTATATGAACCATATGTAGAGAATACTAAAATTAACTAACATTGTATATTTTAAAAAATAGTTATTTATAACCCTACTGGTTGGTTTTATTGATGGATCTATATACAATTTTTCCATTGAAAAATATTATTAAAATGAAATTATTTCTATAAATGTAAACAAATGTCTTTGTAAATTAAAACAAATATTTATTTATTATTTTTAAGATTTCATTTATTTATTAGAGAGAGAGAATGCACACACAAGCAGAGGAAGGAGGGATGGAGGGAGAGGGAGAAGCAGACTCCCACTGAGTAGGGAGCCTGATGTAGGGTTTGATTCCAGGACTCTGGGATCATAACCTGAGTCGAAGGCAGATGTTTAACTGACTGAGCCACCCAGGTGCCCCAAAGCAAATATTTTATCTATACAAATTAACTAAATATTAAAATTATTATAAGTATGGCAATTATTATTAGTACATAGTCATGAACTTAGTTTATTAGCTCTATTTTTCTTTTATGGCATACGAATATTTTTCCTAAATTACATATTCTTAAGTGGTCTTACTTTTTGTCATAAAATTTCATTTAATTTCATTTAATCTTCATTAAGTTTGCATTTTATAATTAGTAAATTTGAAATTTATTTGTAGACCATAATTGACTTCTTTGTCGACCATAATATGTTTAAAGTGAATACTTCTATAGCTATAAGTTACTTGATAAGCTCAGAACAAAAGCTTGTTAACTGAAGGATGCTTTCAATTTGACCTTTTCTTTTCATTTTCTTATTTTGAAAGGTATAAAAATTGTGACTCAAATATTTTTACAGGTAGTTTCTTAAAAACCTTGTGCTTCTTTCAGTCTCACTGGATCTCACTCCATTAGGCAGAAACCAAACAAACAAATATTTTCTAGATTTGTCTCTTTATTTTGATATTCTACTCACTGAAGATCAAGGTTTTTTTTTTTGCTGCTGTATCAGTTGAAAACTTTGATTTAATATTCCTGAATTATTTTGAACTAAGTACAACCAATATTTAGACAATTCATTTATAAAAAGTAATTAAACACAACTCTATGACATTTAGGGTGATTTAAAAGTAGTTCCTTATTTGAAAATTCAGTTGATCATGGGCAGTTCAGAATATTCGTTCTGACATGTGAAAGAATATTTTGTATTCAACATCAACTTCAGCATTAAAACTATGTAGTTTCATTAATCTATTTTGAACATATGAAAACATTGGTAAATTTTGACAACTACAACTTCTATTTCAATATAATGTTACAGTTAGCTTGGATGCATGAATGAGGTAACATTATATCAATACCAAATCTAAGTGTTCTACTTTTTCACAGGTTTCTTAAACTAATAAAATATTTTTACCACATGTTGTACTCCAACAAAATTTGTATTATATTATTTCTGCATAAAATGAGTAATATTTCCAGTTGTTGCATTTTTCAACTAATTTTACTGATATACAGTGAAACTCATTCATTACAGTTTGTAATGAATGTAATTTTAATGTATGTAATGTCATGAAAATAATTGTAATATGGTTATAATTTTTTGAATTACTTGGTTTTTGTCTTTTTTATTTAAAATTACATGGATCCATAAGGAAAACTAAACCAAGAAACACTGAATGGGAGAATAAGCAGCAGAGTATGAGGACCCTAGGCTTGTCTTGTCCCATAAACACCACTAGATAACTATCAAATCATCCTGAATATCCCCCAAATTTACATAAAGAATGATAGAATAAACACCATAACTGAAGAGTGAGAAAAGGCCACGTTGAAGAAGGTAGGAAGTGTGGGGACATGGTTTATGGGAGAAATGGATCATAGGTGCTGTGGAGGGCAGGGAGCTATGGTCATGGAGAAGGGCAAGAGAGAAAGAGGAGCACACAGGGGAACACACAAAAAGAATATTTATCCAAAGACATTGGCTTAGAAAATGAGAAGGACTGAATATATCTTTGAAGTCCATCTGTTCTAGTGTGTCATTCAAAGCCCTTATTTCCTTGCTGATCTTCTGCTTAGATGATCTGTCTATTGTAGTGAGTGGCGTGTTAAAGTCCCCTACTATTATTGTATTATTATCAATGTGTTTCTTTAATTTTGTTACTAATTAGTTTGCTCCCAAATTAGGGGCATAAATATTTACACTTGTTAGATCTTCTCATTGGATAGACCCTTTAGTTATAGTGTCCTTTCTCATCTCTTATCACAGTCATTGGTTCAAACTCTAATTTGTCTGATATGAGGATTGCCATTTCAGTTTTCCTTTGATGTTCTTTAGCATGATTAGTGGTTTTACACCCCCACAGTTTCAATCTAGATGTGTCTTTGTGTCTAAAATGAGTATTGTGAAAGAAGCATATCAATGGATCTTACTTTATTTTTATTTTTATTTATTTTTACTTTTTCGGTGTTCCAAGAGTCATTGTTTATGGCCCACACCCACTGCTACATGCACTACATGTCCTCCTTAATACCCACCACCAGACTCACCCATCCCCCCACCCCCCTACCTTCCAAAAAACCCTCAGTTAGTTTTTCATATTCCACAGTCTCTGGGTCTTGCTTTTTTATCCAATCTGTACCGGGTGTCTTTTGATTTGGACATTTAGCCCATTTACATTCAGAGTAATTATTGAAAGTTATGTATTTAGTGCCATTGTATTACCTGTATAGTCACTGCTTCTGTATAATGTCCTGTTCCTTTCTGGTCTATGTTACTTTTGGGCTCTCTCTTTGCTTTAAGGATCCTTTTTAATATTTCTTGCAGGGCTTGTTTAGTGATCAAAAATTCTTTTAGGTTCTGTTTTTCCTGGAAGCTTTTTAACTTGCCTTCTATTTTGAATGACATCCTCGCTGGGTAAAGTATTCTTGGCTACATATTTTTCTCATTAAATACCTTGAATATATCATGTCAGTCTTTTCTGGCTGGCCAGGTCTCTGTAAATAGATCTGCTGCCAGTCTAATGTTTCTATCCTTGTAGGTTATGGTCCTCTTATCCCTGAGCTACTTTTAGGATTTTCTCTCTGTCTCTGAGATTTCCAAATTTCACTATTATATATCGGAATGTTCATACATTTTTATTGATTTTGAGGGAGGTTTTCTGTGCCTCTTGTATTTAAATACCTGTTTTCTTCCCCAGATTAGGGATGTTCTCCACTATAATTTGCCCCAATATACCTCCTCCCCCCTTTTCTTTTCTTCTATGATCCCAATTATTCTAATATTGTTTTGCCTATGGCATAACTTATCTCTTGAATTATCCAAAAAGGGATTCTGTAGTGTCTTCTATGCTTTTTTCCAAGTCCAGCTAGTATCTTTATAATCATTATTCTGAACTTTAGTTCTGACATCTTTCTTATATCCATACTAAGTCCCTGGCAGATAGTACTGTCTCTTGTTCTCTTTTCTGAGGTGAGTTTTTCTGTATTGTCATTCTTGCAGAAAGTGGTTGTTTTTCTCTGTAGAGATACAGCTATTCTTTCCTTAGATCTCCGTTTGAGTTCACAGGTGTTCAGAATGATTTAATAGCTATCTAACTGAATTCCTGGGGTGAGATGAAACTAAGATCTCCTACTCCTCCACCATCTTAGATTCTATTCCACATTGTGGTTTTAATTTGACTTTTTAATGACTAATGATGCTTGGCATCTTCTCATATGATTATTACCTGTTCATATGTCTTCTTTATAAAATAATTATAAAATAATCTCTTATTATTGAAATGTGTCATTTATATTTTATGGATTCAAGTTCTTTAGTAGATATGATTTGGAAATATTTTCTTCCAATCTATAGCTTTTCTTTCCCCTTCATTTCATTACTGATACTTTTAAAAGTGCAAATGTTTTTAATTTTGATGAAATTCAATTTTCCCTTATTTCTTTTATGGATCCGGCTTTTGATTTTGTTGTTAAGAAAAAAAAGGCAATTAAAAATTTCTCCAATTTTCTTCTAAAAGTTTTAGCTCTTAGCTTACATCTATGATTAACATTGGGTTATTTTTTATAGATTGAAGGAAGGGTCTAAATTAATACTTTTACAAATGGAAATACCCTAGTTCCAGCACCATTTCTTGAAAAGATTATTCTTTCTTCATTAAATTGCTGTGATATTTATCAAATTCAATTAACCATAAATGTACAAGTTTACTTCTGGACTCTCGATTCTATTGCACTAGTCTATATATCTATCCTTATGCCCTACCTTGATTATTAAAGTTTTATTTTAAGTTTTAAAATGGGAAGTTTATGTCTTCTAACTTTTCATCTTGTCAATATTGTTTAGAATTTTTTAAGCTCTTCACATTGCCAAATAAGTTTTAGGATCAGCTTGACAAATTCTCTAATAAGAGCAGCTAAGATTATGATAGTGGTTGCATTGAATCTGTACATAAGCTTGGGGAGAATTGACATCTAAGTGACATTTTCTTTTAATCCATACACATGACATATCTCTCCAGTTCATTTAATGTCTTTAATTTCTCTTAAATATTTTGAAATTTTTATTTCAAAGGTTTTTATTTCTTTTGTTAAATGTATTCCTAAATACTTGAATCTTTTTGCTTATTCTTATTGATGCTACTTTGATTTTTAAAATTAATTCTAGCATATAAAAATGCAGTTGAATGTTGTATATTAATCTTGTATCCTCTGACCTTGATGGATTCTTATTTGTTCAGGTTTTTGTTTGTTTGTTTGTTTGTTTTTCTTTTTCTTTTTCTTTTTTTTTGCAAATCACTCAGAATTTCTTTGTTCAGGATCATGTTTTCTGCATATGAGACAGCTTTACTTCTTTTCTTTTTTACTTCTTTTTCTTTTTTAAATGTGGATACCTATTGTTTCATATTATTGCTTGATTGGATAGTCTAGGACATTCAAAATGTTGAATAGAAGTAAATAGAAGTAAGTAAAAAAATTCTTGAATTTTTCCCTATTTTCAGGAAAATGCATTCAGACTTTCACTGTTTCTTTACTAGCTTCATGGAGGTATAATTATCAAATAATATTTATATTTAAAGGAATAATATCTGTAATTGTTGAAAAATAATTATAATAAAATATAACTTGACAAAAATTGTACAACAAATAAAATGTATACAATGTAATGTTTATATATGTCACTATATAAACTACTATTATGAAGTGATTACCCAAGTCAAATTAATTCACTTTTTCATCACCTTACAAAGTAACCATTTTTGTGTGTGTGTATGTATATCGTTCAAACCCTTAAAATGCACAATGTGCTAAATGGATATATGATACATTTTGAAATGATTGCCACAATCAAGTTAATTATCATATTCATTACCTCACATAGGTATCTTTTTTTGTATATGTTTAGTGAGGACACTTAAAACCTATTCTCTCACAAATTTCAATTATAAAATATAGTATTATTAAATATAATCACCATGCTTTACATTATATCTACAAAACTAATAACTGACAACATGTACCTTTTAACCAACATCTCCCCATTTCTACCATCTCCCAGCCCTTGGAAAACATCATTTTATTCTCTGCTTTTAAGAATTTGACTTTTCTAGTTTCCACATGCAGGATATATCATATAATATTTGTTTTTTGGTGTCTAGCTTATTTCACTTAGCATAATAACATCCAGGTTACCCATGCTGTCACAAATGGCAGTATTTCCTTCTTTTTATGGCTGAATAATATTCCAGTGTGTGTGCATCACATTTTCTTTATGGATTCATCTCTTGACAGACACAGGTTTTTTTTCTTCTTAACTTGGCAATTGGGAAAAATCCTGAAATGAACATAGGAATGCAGATATCTATTTGATATTCTGCTTTCATTTCCTTTTTGATATATATCCATAAATGGAATTGCTGGATCATAAGGTAGTTCTATTTTTAATTTTTTTGAGGAAACTTGAAACTGTTTTCCATAATAGCTGTACCAATTTCCATTCCCAACAATAGTGCACAAGTCCTCTTTTTTATCTTGCCAACACTTGTTATCTCTTGTCTTTTTAACAATATCCAATGTAACACATGTGAGGTGATATCTTACTATAGTTTTGATTTCTACTTCCCTAATGATTAGTGGTGCTGAGCACCTTTTCATATATCTATTGGTCATCTGTGTATTTTCTTTGGGAAAATGTCTATTCAGGTCCTTTGCCAATTTTTAATCAGTTATTCGAATCTTTTTGTTACTAAGTTATATGAGATCCCTATGCATTTTTTTAAAGATTTTATTTATTTATTTCACAGCGGGAGAGAGATCACAAGGAGGCAGAGAGGCAGGCAGAGAGAGAGGGGGGGGAAGCAGGCTCCCTGCCAAGCAGAGAGCCTGATGCGGGCCTCGATCCCAGGACCTGAGATCATGACCTGAGCCGAAAGCAGAGGCTTTAACCCACTGAGCCACCCAGGCGCCCGATCCCTATGCATTTTTGATATTAACCTCTTATCAAATATGTGGTTTATACATATTTTCTCCCATTCCCCATAGCATAGGCTGCCTTTAAATTTTGCCAATTGTTTCTCTTGCCTTTCAGGAGATTTTTTTTTCCCAACTCGGTTGTTTTTGCTATTGTCATCTATGTTTTTGAGGTAATTTCAAGCAAAACAAAACAACAAAATACATTGCCAAGACCAATGTCAAGGAGATTTTTCCCGATGTTTCTTTCTGGGGATTTTATAATTTCAGGTCACCCATTTGAGTCTTTAATTCACTTCAAGGTATTTTTGTGTGTGTCATGTATAATAAGATTCCAATTTCATTGTTTTGCATGTGGATATCCAATTTTGTCCACATTATTTATTGAAGAGACTATTCTCCATTATCTATTCTTGGCACACCTATGAAAAGTGAGTTGACCATATATAAATAGGTTTACTTCTGGAATTTTCTCTTCTTTTCCATTGTTCTATAGGTCTGATTTTATGCTGGTACAATACTGTTTTGATTCCTATAGCTTTTAGTAAGAAGTCAAGAAGTATGATGCCTCTAGCTTTCTTATTTCTCAAAATTGCTTTGATATTCAGGGTCATTTTTAGTTCCATGTGAATTTTAGGATTGTTTTTTCTATTTCTGTGAAAATATCATTGGAATTTTGATAGGGATTGCTTTGAACTTACAGATGGCTTTGAGTAATAAGAGCATTTTAAGAATGTTAATTCTTCCAATCCAGGAGCACAAGATACCTTTTAATTTATCTGTGTCTTCTTCAATTTTTTAATCAAAGTCTTATAATTATCAGTGTACAGGTCTTTTACCTCCTCTATTAAATTTATTCTTAAATATTTTTTTCTTTTTGATGCAATTGTAAATGGAATCATTTTAATTTCTTTATTGGGTAATTTATTGTTATTGCATTAAACACCACTGATTTTGCATATTCATTTTGTAACTTTACCAAAAGTATTACTTTACTGAGTTTATTACTTCTAACAGTTTACTGCAGATTTTTAAAAAAGATTTAATTTATTAATTTGACAGAGAGAGACAGCAAGAGAGGGAACACAAGCAGGAGGAGTGGGAGAGGGAAAAGCAGGCCTCCTGCTGAGCAGGGAGTCTGACATGGGGCTCAATCCCAGGACTCTGAGATCATGATCTGAGCTAAAGGCAGATGCTGAATGACTGAGCCACCCAGGCGCCCCCAGTTTACAGCAGCTTTACTGAATTCATTACTTCTTTTTTTTTTAGATTTTTATTTATTTATTTGACAGAGAGAGACACAGCGAGAGAGGGAAAACAAGCAGGGGGATTGGAAGAGGGAGAAGCAGGCTTCCCGCTGAGCAGGGACCCTGATGCAAGGCTTGATCCCAGGATCCTGGGATCATGACCTGAGCTGAAGTCAGATGCTTAATGATTTTTTCTAAAGATTTATTTATTTGACAGAGAGAAAGAGAGAGAGAGATCACAAGTAGGCAGAGAGGCAGGCAGAGAGAGAGGAGGAAGCAGGCTCCCTGCTGATGCGGGCCTGGATCCCAGGACCCTGAGATCATGACCTGAGCTGAAGGCAGAGGCTTTTAACCCACTGAGCCACCCAGGCACCCCAGATGCTTAATGATTGAGCAACCCATGTTTGCCTGAATTTATAACTTCTAACAGTTTTTTTTTTAATGGAGTTTATGTTTTTCCCTACATAAGGTCATGTCATCTTCAAACAGACGTTTTTACTTCTTCCTTTCTGATTTGGATGACTTTCATCTCTTTTTCTTGACTCTGGCTAGGACTTCTACTACTTTGTTGAGTGTAAGTAGTAAGTATAAGAAGGCACCCTTCTCTTGATCCTGATCTTAGTGAAAACCAACTTTTACTCTTGGGTATGTTGTTAGCTGTGGGTTTATGATATACCATCTTTATTATGTTGATGTACATTCCTTCCATACCCATGTTTTTTTAGAGTTTTTATAATGAAAGTTTTCTAAATTTGTCAAGTGCTTTTTCTGCATCTATTAAGATGATCAAATAGTTTTTTTTTTCTTTTTTATTCTGTTATTATGGAGCCAGGTGACATTGTTCCTACTGGATCCACTTTGGGTTCTATGGTTATCAGGTGGAAAGATTCTGTCTGGGGGCACCAAATTTGTCAGTCAGGGAAAGACAAATGCCATATGATTTCACTCATATATGGAATTTAAGAAACAAAGCAGATGAGAAAAGGGGAAGGGAGAAACAAAAAAAAGAAAAAATAGAGGGAGGCAAACCATAAGAGACTCTTAACTATAGAGAACAAACTGAGGGTTGCTGAAAAGTCAGGGTATGATCTAATGAGTGATGAATATTAAAGAAGGACACTTGTGATGAACACTGGATGTTATATGTAAGTGATGAATCACTAAATTCTACTCCTAAAACTAATACTATATTATATAATTAACTAATTATAATTTAAATAAAAACTTAAAAAAACAGTTAAATGAATGCTATTGATAATTAAAAATGTTCTTCCCACCAAGATGGCTTCACTATTGAATTCTATCAAACATTAAACAAAAAGGTAACACCATTCATTCACAAAATCTTCCATAACATCAAGGTAGGAGGAAACTCTTTCTCAACTTACCCTTTGAAGCCATTATTACTATGACACCAAATCCAGTCAAATAACATGAGAAAAGAACATTAAAAACCAATATTCTTCATGAATACAGATTCACAAGATTTTGGAAAAAATATTGGATGAAGCAGGATTCATCCAAAGAATGCAAAGTTCGTTTATCATCCAGAAATTAATGATCAAAATATACCATATAATAGAAGAAACCACAGCAAAGTACATAATCTCAACACATGCAAAAAAAATTGAAAAAATGCAAGGTCTAGTCCAGATCAAAACTCTTAACAAAATTGATAAGTTTTGGCCTCCCTCTATTTTTTCTATTTTTTGTTTCTCCCTTCCCCTTTTCTCATCTGCTTTGTTTCTTAAATTCCATATATGAGTGAAATCATATGGCATTTGTCTTTCCCTGACTGACTTATTACACTTAGAATAATAGAGTCTAGCTTCAGCTATGTTATTGCAGATTTCATTCTTTTTGATGGCTGAGCAATATTTCATTTCAGATATATATATATATATCTCCTTTATCCATTCATCAGTCAATGGACACTTGGGCTGTTTCCATAGTTTGGATATTATTGATAATGCTGCTATAAACACTGGGGTTCATGTGCCCCTTAAAATCAGTATTTTTGTATCCTTTGGCTAAATATCTAGTAGTATAATAGCTGGGTCTTAGGGTAGTTCTATTTTTAACTTCTTGAGGAACCTCCATACTGTTTTTCCAGACTGGCTGCACCAGTTTCCATTCCCAGCAACAATGTAAGAGAGTTCCCCTTTCTCTGCATCCTCTGTAACATCTCTTGTAACATCAAAACTCTTAACAAAATTGATAAAGGGAATCTATAAAACAACCTAGTGGTATCATCATTTCCCATTTCTCTGCATCCTCGCTAACATCTCTTGTTTCCTATTGTTTCCCATGTTGTTAATTTTGGCCATTCTTACAGGTGTGAAGTGGTATATCATTGTGGTTTTGATTTGTATTTCCCTGATGAGTGATGTTGAGTATCTTTTCATGTGTCTGATAGCTATCTGTATGTCTTCTTTGGAAAAATATATATTTATATCTTCTGCTCATTTTTAATTTGGGCTATTCATTTTTGGGGTGATGAGTTTTGTAAGTTCTTTATAGATTTTGGATACTAACCTTTTATCAGATTTTTTATTGTGTTATGTTAGCCATCATCCATCATTAGTTTTTGATGTAGTGTTCTAAGATTCATTGTTTACATATAACAGCCAGTGCTCCATGCAACACCTGTTATTTGCAAATATCTTTTCTCATTTCACAGGTTGCCTTTTAGTTTCCTTGACTGTTAACTTTGGTATGCGGAAGTTTGTTTTTGTTTTGTTTTTTGACAGTCTCAAGAGTTTATTTTGCTTCAGCAGACATCTATAAGTTGCTATGGCCAGTGTCAAAGGAGTTACTGCCTGTGTTTTCTCTAGGATTTTTATGGTTTCAGGTCTCACATGTAAGTCTTTATCCATTTTGCATCTATTGAAATTATTTTATTGTACTTACCCTGTATGTTACTGATGTGATGTATCATGTTGACTGATTTGTGAATATTGAACCACATTTGCAACCCAGGAAGAAATCCCACTTGATCATGGTGGATGATTTTTTTAATTATTATATTGGTGAATTCAGTTCCCTAGTATTTCATTAAGGGTTTTTGCATCTTTGTTCATCAAGGATGTAGACCTGCAGTTCTCGCTCTCTCTCTCTCATTTTTTTTTTTGTGGTGTCCGTATTTGGTTTTAGTAGCAGGATAATGTTGACCTCAGAAAATGAAAATTTTCTTTCCTTTTCTATTTTTTGGAATAATTTGCGAAGAATAGGTATTAACTCTTCTTTAAATATTTCATAGAATTACCCTGGTAAGCCATTTGGGCCTGGGCTTTTATTTTTTTGGGAGTTTTTTGGTTACTAATTCAATTTCTTTCCTTGTTATTGGTCTGTTCGAGTTTTGTATTTCTTCCTTTTTCAATTTTGGTAGTTTATATATTTCTGGAATTTATTTCTTCTTGATTGTCCAATTTGTTGGCATATAGTTTTTCATATTATTCTCTTCAATTTGTTTATATTTCTGTGGTGTTGGTTGTTATTTCTCTTCTCTTATGTCTGATTTTATTTGAGTCTTTTTTTCTTTTTGATAAGTTTGGCTAGAGTTTTATCAATTTGATTGATCTTTTCAAAGAACATGTTCTTGAATTCACTGATCTGTTCTATTGTTTTTGTTTGTTTCTGTATCATTTATTTTTGCTCAATATTTATTGTTTCCTTCCTTCTGCTGGTTTTAGGTTCTGTTTGTTGTTCTTTTTCTGGCTTCCTTAGGTGTAAGGTAGGTTGTTTAACTGAGATTTTTTTGCTTCTTGAGGAAGGCCTGTATTGCTGCATACTTCCCTCTCAGGAACTCTTTCATTGCATTTCAAATGCTTTGGACCACTGTGTTTTTATTTTCATTTGCTCTACATGTTTTTAATTTCTTCTTTGATTTCCTGATTGACCTATTCATTGTTTAGTAGCATATTATTTATCTTCTATGTATTTGTGGTCTTTCCAAGGATTTTTTGTTTGTTTGTTTTGTTTTGTTTTGTTTTTGTTTTGTTGTTTTTTTCTGTCATTGACTTTTAGCTTCATAGTGTTGTCGTCAGAAAACATGCATGGTGTAACTTCAATCTTCTTGTATTTGTTAATGCCTCTTTTGTGACCTCATATGTGCCTAATACGTGATAATTCTGGAGAATATTCTATGTGCACTTGAAAAGGATGTGTATTCTGCTGTTTTAAGATAGAATGTTCTGAATATGTCTGTAAAGTCCATATGTCTAGTGTGTCATCCAAAGCCATTGTTTCCTGGCTGATTTTCTGTTTAGATAATGCATCCATTGCTCTATGTGAGATGTTAATTTCTGCTACTATTATTGTATTATAGTTAGTTTCTTTATGTTGATTATTAATTGTTTTATATATTTGGGTGCTCCTTCATTGGGTGCATAATACACCCAATAATATTTACAATTATTATATCTTCTTTTTGGATTTTTCCCTTTATGATTATATAGTGTCTTTCTTTGTATCTTTTTATTGGCTTTGTTTTAAAGGCTACTTTGTGTGATATAAGTATTGCTCTGCTAGCTTTCTTTTGACATCCATTTGCATGATAAATATTTCTCCATTCCCGTTCGTTCAATCTGCAGGTGTCTTTAGATGAAAATGAGTCTCTTGCATGCAGCATATAGATTTTTTTTCCAAATCCATTCTGACACGCAAAGTCTTTTGATTGGAACAATTAGTCCATTTACATTAACAATATTTATTGATATGTATTTGTTGAGATTTGTTACTTGTTTTGTATTGTTTCTGGAGTTTTTCTCTGATCCTTTCTTGTCTTTCTATCATATTTTGCTGATTTTCTGATATATTTGGACTTCAGTCTCTATATTCTTTGCATGTTTATTAGTGGTTTCTGATATGGTTACCGTTAGGTTTGTATATAAACTGATCTGCAAATAGCAGTCTCTATTAAGTTGAGGTCTTTTTCTGCTAAATCCAAGTTCCTTGCCTCCAAAGAAAATTTCCATTATCGGTTTTCCTTTTCCTGTGTATGGGCCACATTTTCTTGTTTTCTTGTACATCTCATAATTTATTGTTAAGAACTTGAAATTTCAGATAATATATTGTAACAACTCTGGATTCTGATCCCTTCCTGGTGCTTTTGTTATTACCGTATTTGTTTGTTTAATAGCTCTACTTGGCTAATTCTTTGTAAACTCCTTTCTCCACAGAATGTGGCTTCTGATGTGTCTATGTTAATTATTGTTTTATTTTAAACCTTGCTTCAGGGTCGCTTGGTTGGCTCAGTCGTTAAGGATCTGCCTTCAGCTCAGGTCATGATCCCAGGGTCTTACACTTGATCTTAGCCAAAAGGCCGAGAAGCGATGATCCCAGGGTCCTGGGATTGAGCCCCACATTAGTCTCCCTGCTCAGCGAGAAGCCTGCTTCTCCCTCTCTCACTTCCCCACTTGTGTTCCCTCTCTCACCGTGTCTCTCTCTGTCAAGTAATAAATAAAAATCTTAAAAAATATTAAAAAAATAAACCTTGCTTCAGAAGAATAACATCTTAAGTCAGTGTGGCTTCTGTATGAACAGAGTTTGGGCCTAATTAATTTCAGTTGCTGAGACTTCCACCATTTGCCAATGATTTAACTGTACCTTGATAATGCTTTCAAATTTCAGGCAGTTTAAATGTGTTTACACATGTGCTTGAGGTTAATTTTCAGTATTCATAAGGCTTTAGTCTCAGCCAGACTGAAAAGTTGACTAGGGTCCTCTCCAATTCCTCCTGTGAATATGCACAACTTTGTGTATTTTCAGAACTTTCCAGAAAACTGTAATTATATAGAAACTTAATAAGAACTTAACTAGAACTTAATTATAGCTGTCTTATTTTCTAGATATCTCTTTTATTTATTTTTGGCTAATCTGGCATATTGCTTACTTCAACCAGCACTAAAATCCTAGGCAGACTATTATATTGGCCTTTCCCAGTTGCATGTCAACATGGTAACAATTGTTTTCTACTATGCCTTTGCACATGGACATAATGCTACACTCCAAGCCAAGTCACCCTCCTCTGGCAGAGAAGTTGCTCATTTTCATAGATTTTGACCTTCATTGGATTATTCCAGAAATCTATTTGGTATGGAATGGAGTGATCAGGATAGCACCAGGATAAAAATCCTTATAGATTTGTACTAAAATAACCTTATGTTCAATAATTTTTCTTGAATAAGTGGTTTTTAATTTGTTGTATGCCTTTGGAGGATTTCCAGAGCCCTGGAAAAACTAACATTTCAGGTAGTTTTTGGCAATTTTGTCAAATTTTATCATAGTTTGAGGGGAGATGATTGATGAGCACTTCATTCTACCATTCTAGAAATACTTCTGTGAGTCTGATTTTGTATTTTATTAATATTATATTTTGCCCTTGGTATTTTGTGATGTCATTTAGTTGGTGTATTTTTATTAAAAGTAATGATTAGGGAGATTTGTGGGAATGCTTTGAAGTCTGGATTTAACTGCTTTCTTCTAAAGAATATTTGAATTTTCTTCAACCATTTGCCTGGAAGCAATATGAACTTAGAAATATTTTAAACTAAACTTTCTGTCTTTAATTTCTTAAGGACATAGTATTATTTTGGTGTTAAATATTTTCAAAGAAAGATATCTTTTCTCTTCTACCCAGGGTCATATTTGAATCACTTTTGATTTTCTTTTAAGATTTTTTATTTATTTGACAGAGAGAGCGAGATCACAAGTAGGCAGAGAGGCAGGCAGAGAGAGAGGAGGAAGCAGGCTCCCCTCTGAGCAGACAGCCCAATGTGGGACTCGATCCCAGGGCCCTGAGATCATGACCTGAGCCGAAGGCAGAGGCTTTAACCCACTGAGCCACCCTGGCGCCCCAATTTGATTCTTGTATGGCATGTTTTTCTCTTGTTCTCTGTTTCAATAAGCCTTTTAAGGCTCTGACTTTTGCAAGAATCTCCTTTTAGTTTCCTACTTTGCAGGTTTGTTTTTGGCCCTTATCCTTTTTTCCTAAGCATGCCTTGATATTAAATTTGAAATCACCAGGATAACATAGATCTGCAGATACCATCAGGGAAGCAGTATGCTGAAGATCTGGGTTGTCCCTCTGTATTTATGCTTTCTCATTATTTTGGCCTTACAGTAGGCAGAATAATAGCTCCCCTCAAATATCCGTATCCCAATTCCTGGAAGCTGTGAATATGTTAGGCTGTATAACAAAGACAAATTAAATTTGCAGATAAGAATTAAAGTTGGTAATCAGTTGACCTTGAGATGGGCAGATAATCCTGGATTACCCATGCAGGCCCAGTGTCATTAGAAGAGTCTTTATAAAGGGAAGGGTAAGTAGAATCCAAAGATTCAGACAGATGGCAACATAAGAAAGACTGTCCAATGATGCTGGATTTGAAGATGCTGGCTTTAAAGATGGAGCCAAGAATCGAGGCATGAAAGTAGCTACCAGAAGCCAGGAAAGTCAAAGAAATGTATTATTTAGAACCTCTGGAAAGAGACACAGTACCTTTGATGCCTTGATTTTAGCTCAGTAAGACACATTTCAGACTTACCACTTTATAAATGTAAAATGATACATCTGTGTATGTAAAGGCAATAATTTTGTGGTAATTTGTTATGGCAACTGTGGGAAACTGGTATCAGCTTAAAAAGATATTGCTCACCTTCTTGACAACTCAGCTATGCATTTTAATATATTTTAAACTATCCAGTGTTTTAAATTGTTCTATATCCTGAGGTTTACTCATTAGATGTAGTCCTCTATATTGTTAGAAATATTAATCCAGAAAATTTCTTCAGCAAAATAAAAATTGTTCACCTATTGATAAATGCAGTTTCAGATTACTGGAGACCAAGTCAAATGATTATGGAAAAATAACAAGTTGTTTGTCCCAGAGAGGACATGAAGTACTCTACCCTTTACATATAAGATCACATGTCCTTGTTGGCTTCATCAAATTACTTGCTACACTGTTCTTATTATCTGGTTTCCATACTCACTTTCAGAGAGACTTTCTCTTACTTTTAGTCAGCTGAACAATTTCAGAGTCATCACTTGGTTTCTTTACTTTTCTTGGTTTCGTTTTATTTAAGTTACTCCTAATAATATCCAGAATTATCACAGAAAATGTTTAACTCTCCTTCCCCACACAGTACACTTCCTAAAAATATACTGCAGGGTCATATTTTATTTTATTTAGAAAATAGCTGTGGGTTTTCATCAGTGGGAAAACCTCTACACTTTGTGGTATAATTTAGAAACAGAAATTTACTTGACTGATCCAGATCTCCTGAATTCAGTCCCTTTATTTAACTATGGATATGGGTATAACAATAGCCCATCCTGTTCTATTCATTTGTTTGATCTAAATTTTGTAATCCTCAATACTTTCATAGGAAATAACTCTTTTTGACCTTAGACATTTTCCTTTATAGGTGCATAAGGTCATTATGTTTCAATTAGAACAATTTGCTTTTTTAAGTATTTATTTAAATTCCAGTTAGTTAACATACAGTGTAATATTAGTTTCAAGTGTACAATATAGTGATTCAACACTTTCATACAACACCTGGTGTCCATCACAAGTGCACTCTTAATCCCCATCACCTACGTAACCCATTCCTCCACTCACCTCTCCTCCAATGACCATCTATTTCTTTTCTGTAGTTAAGAGCCTGTTTTTTTTCCCACTTTTCCCCCCATGAACATTTTTTCTGTTTCTTAAATTCCTCATATGCATGAGAACACGAAAACATATTATATTTGTATTTCTCTAACTGACTTATATAGCTTAATGTAGTGCTCTCTAGCTCCATTCACATCATTGCAAATGGGAAGACTTCATTTTTTACGGCTAAGTGATATTCCATTATATATATATATATATATATATATATATATATATAGACACACACATACACAGACACACACACATATATATCACATCGTTGTTCATCATCAGCCAATGGACACTTGTGCTGTTTGCATAATTTAGCAAATGTAGATAATGCTACTATAAACATTGAGGTTCATGTATCCTTTGAATTAGTGTTTTTGTGTCCTTTGTGTAAATACTTAGTAGTGCAACTGCTGGATCAAAAACAGTATGGCACTGGCACAAAAATAGACACATAGATCAATGGAACAGAATAGAAAATCCAGAAATTAACCAACAACTATATGATCAGTTAATCTTCAACAAAGCAGGAAAGAATATCCAATGGGAAAAAAATCTCTTAAACAAATGATTTAGGGAATAGTAGGCAGCAAAATGCAAGAGAATGAAACTAGACCACTTTCTTACACTGTACACAAAAATGAATTAAAAATGAACTAAAGACCTAAGTGTGAGACCTGAAACCATACAAATCCTAGAGGATAACTCAGGAAGTATCTTCTTTGACGTCAACCATAGGAACTTCTTTTTAGATCTGTCTCCTGAGGCAAGGGAAACAAAAAAAAAATAAACTATTGGGACATCATCAGAATAAAAATCTGTGCAGTGAAGGAAACAACTGGCAAAACTAAAAGGCAACATATGGAATGGAGAAAGATTTTTGCAAATGACTTCTCTTATAAAGGGTTAGTATCCAAAATATAAGAATGTGTTGTGATGAGCACTGGGTGCTATATGCAACTAATGAATTGTTCAACATTACACCAAAAACTAATGATGTACTATATGTTGAAAATCATCATAATCATCATCATCATCAAAACTTATAAAACTCAACATCCAAAAATGAATAATCAGTTTAAGAAAGGGACAGAAGACATGAATAGACATTTTTTCAAAGAAGACTTACAGATGGCAACAGACACATGAGAAGATGCTCAGTATCACACATCATCAGGGAAATGCAAATCAAAACTACAATGAGAAAACACCTCACACCTGTCAGAATGGCTAAAATCAGCAACAAAAGAAACAAAAGGTGTCTGGGAAGATGTGGTGAAAGGGGAACCCTTTTGCACTGTTGGTGGGAATGCAAATTTGTATAGCTACTCTGGAAAACAATATGGAGGTTCTCCATATGTTTTTTCTTTTCCATAAATTTTTTTAAAATTTTTTTTCCATAAATTTTTGAGATTTTCTTGCCTGATTCTGATATCAGTTCTTTATATTTTGAAATTTATGAACATGTTTTAGATGCATTTATTTTCAATAATTTCAATAGCACTTTGAGTTAGAAAGTTATGTGTGAATGCTAACATAATAAAATATCAATTTCATTTGTATTTTTGTTGTAAATTGGGAACCTTCCATATTCCTTTTCTTAGGTTACATTAACTGAATTATTTTATATACATGGAGTTGAATACTTTACAGCCATAAATATGTTATCTCACTATATGTGGAAATAGGTTGTCATCAACAACTCTTGAAAGTACAGAAGCTAAACACTGGGCATTTTATTTGGAATAATTCCATTTAGGTAAAATTAAATATACAAGCACATCAAAGACAAGTTTTATTCAAATTAAAGTATTAGTGAGCATCATTACAGGGACATTGTTAATATCATGTGACTATTCCTCACTCTGAAAAAATGAGAAATTCAAAGTTATATTATTATTACAAAGGACTGTTCATTGGAACATGCTGAAATGCCAGCAATAATAGAAAAGCATAAAACACATTATAGACAAAGGGTTGCATTTAAATCATTAAATATAAACTGTGGTTATAGCAAAAATATTAATTTGTTATTTTAACTTTATTCAAAACTATAAAGAAAGCCAGTGAATATTCTAAGTAGAATTCCAATTAGGGAAGCATTAATTTCACAAATACATATGTATATGTAAGTATTATGTACTAGTTTTCCCATGTGTAAAATGAGGATCAAAATATTTCCTACCTCACAGGATTCTCATAAGGAATAAATTGGTTAATATGAATAATATACTTAAAATATCACTCAGTTAATGTGTTCTGTGAAAGTCCTAGTATGATATTGATAACAAAAATTATTACTGCCATCCACAAATATTACATGAAAGAGCTGAGAAGCCCTTCAGAAGATGAATGGATAAAGAAGATGTGGTCCATATATACAATGGAATATTACACAGCCATCAGAAAGGATGAATACCCAACTTTTGTATCAACATAGAAAGGTCTGGAGGAGATTATGCTGAGTGAAATAATTCAAGCAGAGAAAGTCAGTTATCATATGGCTTCACTTATTTGTGGAACATAAGGAATAAAATGGAGGACTCTAGGAGAAGGAAAGGAAAAGTGAATTGGGATAAATCGGAAGGGGAAAGGAACGATGAGAGACTGTGAATTCTGAGAAACAAACTGAGGGTTATGGAGGGGAGTGGGGATAGGGATGGGTGAGCCTGGTGGTGGGTATTGAGGAGGGCACAAATTTCATGGAGCACTGGGTGTGATTCATAAACAATGAATCTTGGCTCACTGAAAAAATAAAATAAAATAATTAATAAAATAATGTGCATATAATAAAGAAATCATATATAACAAAGAAAAAGAGACATAAAGAAAAATGTGAAGCAAAAAGCTAAATACTGAGGATAGTGGAATGGTAAGTAAAATTGTATGGTCCCATCCCTGAAACGACCTTCCAGTCAAGGTAAAGGAGATTTGGATGGGAAGCAAACTAATCCAAATAATGCAAATAGACAAAAACAAAAACAAAAGCATAAGATGAAAGAGGTGCTGGGGGGGATTGAAAGTGGAGTTTAGTATAATTTTGCTGAGTACTATATTCAAATATTGTGTTGTTTGTAGTCATTTCTTAGTAGTATGTTTATTATTAGTTTTAACTATGTGTTTAGGGAAGAAAATGAGTCAGTAGGAAGAGTCTCTCATGTCCTGTAGGAGATTGACGAATTTTAGTGGCCCCAGGCAACTACTATGTAGTAGGTCAAATAAATGGGAACCACTTAAAGAATGACTTAATACATTAAGCTGATTGGAAAACAACCTCTTAGCTCTTAGAAAGGAAGAAGAGGGGATAAAGTTAGCAACTTGCATATATAGTATGGATGAATTTGTTATAGTCAGTTATTTTACAAAAAGATTTATAATATTATGTCTACATCATAGAATGACACAAGACTACCAGACTTTCTAAAACATTATGAGGGCTTCTGATCGGAATTTTTTTAAAAATTTTATTTATTTATTTGACAGAGAGAGAGAGAGAGAGAGGTTACAAGTAGGCAGAGAGTGGGCAGAGAGAGGAGGAAGCAGGCTCCCTGCCGAGCAGGCAGCCTGATGAAGGGCTCGATCCCAGGACCCTGTGATCATGACCTGAGCCAAAGGCAGAGGCTTTAACCCACTGAGCCACCCAGGCGCCCCCTGATCGGAATTTCTAAAGTATATAACAGGCAACAAAAACCATGAGGATTTGAAGTTGTGATATACCTAGACTTTAAAAAGTATTTTTTTAACTTCTAGGATTCTTGTGGTTAAAATGAAAAATGGGAATTTCTATTCTCAAATGCAAAGATAGAAGAGGAAGAAGTTTTATTTCAGTATTTTAATAGCAAATAATAAACAGCCCACAGGATTTTTTTCTTGATTTACATTTTCTTCTTTCATTTTCAACAAACAAAAATCTATGAATGATTACCTCAGTGCTATTTATTATATAAATTGATAAGTATGGAAAATGAATATTTTTGTTGGTTACTAACTTGCATGTAAAACAGAACAACAAACAAACACCCACTGTTCCTATGATTTATGTCAGATATTTAGAGGAAGTTTTTCCTTAAGAGCTACATTAGTCAAGGACAGCTTTCTCATTGGTGAAGTTGTGTTGAAAAAGAAAATAAGTATATGTCTTTTCTTTTTCACATCTGAGAGTCTTTGCTTCATTTTGACTACCTAATCACTGCACATGGCAGACAGAGACACTTTACAAGTACCCAGACAAGTAGTTGATGTTCCTATGATAAATCATTCCTTCTCTGTCATCAATACAAATAGTTTATTAACTGGATTATCTGTTTTTTGGGTGTTGAGTTTGATAAGTTCTTTATAGATATTGGATACCAACCCTTTATCTGTTATGTCATTTGCAAACATCTTCTCTCATGGGCAGAAGACATGAACAGACACATCTCCAAAGAAGAAATACAAATGACCAACAAACAGATTAAAAAATGCTCCACATCACTTGCCATCAGAGAAATACAAATCAAAACCGCAATGAGACACTACCTTACACCAGTTAGAATGGCTAAAATTAACAAGACGGGACAATAAATGTTGGTGAGGATGTGGAGAAAGGGCGACCCTCTTACACTGTTGGTAGGAGTGCAAACTTGTACAGCCACTCTGGAAAACAGTATGGAGGTTCCTCAAGACCTTAAAAATAGAGCTAACTTACAACCCAGCAATTGCACTATTGGATATTTACCACAAAGGTACAGATGTAGTGAAAAGAAGGGGCACATGCACCCCAATGTTCATAGCAGCAATGTCCACAATAGCCAAACTGTGCAAGGAGTTGAGATGTCCTTTAACAGATGAATGGATAAAGAAGATGTGGTTCATATATGCAATGAAATATTACTCAGCCATCAGAAAGGATGAATAACTACCATTTGCATCCACATGGATGGAACCAGAGGGTATTATGCTGAGTGAAATAAGTCAAGCAGAGAAAGACAATGATGTGGATTCACTCATGTGGAATATAAGGAATAGCACAGAGAATCACAGGGGAAGGGAGGGAAACTGAATGGGAAGAAATCAGAGAGGGAGACAAGCCATGAGAGACCCTGGATTCTGGGAAACAAACTGAAGTTTACAGAAGGGAGAGGGTGGAAGTATGGGGTAACCTGGTAATGAATATTAAGGAGATCATGTGTTATGATGAGCACTGCATGCTATACACAACTAATGAATCACTGAACACTACATTAAAAACTAATGATGTACTATATATTGGCTATTTGAATTTAGAAAATTACTAGTTTCAATCAATGTTTGCAGATATTATAATTCTTTCCATGGGGAAAGTCGGACTAAAACATTTCTATTAAATTAATTATCCTTCAGAAAATTATAATGTGGGGCACCCAGGTGTCTTCATTGGTGGCTCAGGTCATGATCCCAGAGTCCCAGGATTGAGGCCCACATCAGGCTCCGTGCTCAGCAGGGAGTCTGCTTCTCCCTCTGCCTCTCACCCCATTCTTTTTTTTTAAGATTTTATTTATTTATTTGACAGAGAGACAGAGATTACAAGTAGTCAGAGAGGCAGGCAGAGAGACAAGGAGAGGAGGAAGCAGGCTCCCTGCTGAGCAGAGAGCCCGATGCGGGCCTCGATCCCAGGACCCTGAGATCATGCCCTGAGCCGAAAGCAGAGGCTTTAACCCACTGAGCCACCCAGGGGCCCTCTCACCCCATTCTTGCTCTCTCTCTCGCTCTCTCTCTCTCAAATAAATAAATAAAATCTCTTAAAAAAGGAAATTTATAATGTAAACACAGGTAAAACATGCTTTCCAAAAGTGTGTCTGACTATTCAAAATTTTTGAATTAACTGGAGTACAGAATACAACATTTGGGGGCGCCTGGCTGGCTCAGTGAGTTAAAGCCTCTGCCTTCGGCTCAGGTCATGATCTCAGGGTCTTGGGATGGAGCCCCTCCTCGGGCTGTCTGCTCAGCAGGGAGTCTGCTTCCTCCTCTCTCTCTGCGTGCCTCTCTGCCTAATTGTGATCTCACTGTGTCAAATAAATAAATTAAATTAAATTAAATTAAATTATAAAAAAGAAAGGGAATTAGATCTATGTCTGGTCTTGAGCATTGTCATGAATCCTGAAATGTGCATGTTTAGCACAGTACATTGTCTTCAGAGACACTGGTAAAAGTATAGTTACGTTAAATTTTAGTGAGTTATTCTTCATGCCATACAATAAAAGTTAAAGAGGAGAACAAAAACAACTTTTGATTTGAAGGAGTTAATGACATTTCATTAACAAACTGTAAATAGTAACAGCATAAGCTGGATGGGAAGCTGCTTTCACAGGCCATAAATGCTTAATGTTTATTACCAATAAAAGTCAAAGGAGCATTTAGTAAAGCAGTTTACCAAACAAACATTAAATACTTTAATGCATTAGCTTCAGTGGACAGAATCAGGCTATTTAATTAGCAATGAGTAATCTGTTAAGCTTTGATTCACCACAAATGATCTGCAGCTTAATACAGGATGATAGCCTTCGAAAGGCAGTGATGAGGGTAAACATCAGTTGGGGAGTAAGAGGTTGATATTCTTGAAAGCAAGAGAAAATAAAGAGAAGTTTGGGTGTAGTTTAACCTCAGACAAAACTAAAAGTAGAAAATACTCACTTATCTTATGCTGCAAGATATGGTGGAAAGAAAATGACTCTCCACTTCTAAGCTGTATGATTTGAGGATAGTTTACTACCTAAGCTAGGTTTTTCACCTACAAAATGAATCCTATCTCACAGCGTGGCTTTGAAGATTAACAATAGCATATGCATTGCTCTGGGATATAATGAGTACTCATATGTAATTTTACTTCACTTTATTTTGATTCTTCTGGCTCCATTGTTTCTGCTATATACTTATACTACTAGTACTACTACTACTACTACTATATTTGTGCCTTTTAATGAGAACATATGGGTCAAGCTATAAAATCTTTGAGTTTCAAGGAAAATAAAATCACAGGTTACCTTCAGTGATAGACATCTATTACAAGGGCATAGAAGAAATAATCTCACTTGCCACATTGACAACATAGATCTCAGATTTTTTTTTAACACAGTGATATGTATTGGTCTTCAAAGAAAACAGGATACATTATTCATTATTTTTTGGAACAGCTACCTAAGCTGAGTAATACACCTCTTTTTATTCATCTAACATTTGTGCTTCCCCAAAGATGTTTTGACTGGGTTTTTTCTTACCACTCATTGTGGGAGAGTTAATGCCAAGCAACCTCAGAAATGATTAACTATCTTTGTGCCCATTCAAGTTTGCAAATTTGGCTTTTCTTATACCATTTGTTACATAAAATAACTTGCACAGGAAAGATCCAGTGGGGGCCACTTTTCTTAAAATAGAAAGGTGTATTTAATGGGAATTTGAGAAGTTTTATGGAGATGTACTCACATTTTTTTTGGAGACATAATATATTTCAGGTAAAACACTAAGGAATTTATATACATTAATTCTATTTCAATGACTCTGTGAGGTAGTTCTTATCCCCTTTTTATAGATGAGAAAAAGTGAGGCTCTCAAAAAATTTAAAACCAAACGTCTGGTCAATGACTTTAAGGATTCAAATCCAAGCTTGACCATAGTTCACTCTATCAGTTGTTTCTCATATAATAGTAGCAGTTCTGCTATTAACTCAGTGACATTGTATAAGTCACTCCTTCACATCGAGGTCTTTATTTCCTTATGTCAAAAGGTTAAATTATATCACTAATATTCTATTTTTTATTTATTTTTACTTATTTTTTCCTGTAATTTACTTTTATTGTTATGTTAGTCACAATACAGTACATCGTTAGTTTTGATGTAGTGTTCCATGATTCATTGTTTGTGTATAACACCCAGTTCTCCATGCAATCTGTGTCCTTCTTAATATCCATCACCTGGGTCACCCATTCCCCCACACCCCCTCCCTTCTAAAACTCTCTTTTGTTTCCTGGAGTCCATAATCTCTCATGGTTTGTCTCCTACTATGATTTCTCCCCCTTCATTTTTCCCTTCACCCAATGTCCTCCATGCTATTCCTTATGTTCCACAAAGAAGTGAAACCATAAGATAATTGGTTTTCTCTGCTTGACTTATTTCACTCAGCATAATCCCCTCCAGTCCCAACCAAGCTGATGCAAAAGTTGGGAATTCCAACCATTCAGCCTTTCTGATGGCTGAGTAATATTCCATTGTATATATGGACCACATCTTTTATCCATTTGGCTGTTGAAGAGCATCTCAGTTCTTCCCACGTTTGGGCTATTGTGGACATTGCTGCTATGAACATTGGGGTGCATATGGCCCTTATTTTCACTACATCTGTAGCTTTGGGGTGAATACCCAGTAGTGCAATTGCTGGCTCGTAGGGTAGTTCTATTTTTAATATTTTGAGGAAACTTGATCCCAAAACCAGGCAAAGACCTCATCAAAAAGAGAATTTCAGACCAATATCCTTGATGAATATGGATGCCAAAATTCTCAACAAGATCCTAGCTTGGATTACATTACATTAAAAGTGTTATCCATATCCATTGATAAAAGTGTTATCCATAACAACCAGGTGGGATTTATCTCTGGGATGCAAGGGTGTTTCAACATTTGCAAATCAATCAATGTGATAGAACACATAAATAAGAGAAGGGACAAGAAATACATGGTCCTCTCAATTGATGATGAAAAAGCATTTAACAAAATACAGCATCATTTCCTGATTAAACCTCTTCAGAGTTTAGGGATAGAGGGAACATTTCTCAATTTCATAAAATCTATCTATGAAAAACCCACAGTAAATATCATTCCCAATGGGGAAGAGCTGAGAGCCTTTCCCTTAAGATCAGGAACACGATAAAGATGCCCACTCTCCCCACTGTTGCTCAGCATAATACTAGATGGCCTAGCAACAGCTATCAAAGAACAAAAAGAAATAAAACGTATTCAGATTGGCAAAGAAGAAGTTGAACTCTCTCTCTTCAGAGATGACATGATACTTTATGTGGAACATCCAAAAGGCTCCACTTCCAAATTACTGGAACTCATACAGAAATTCAGTAATGTGGCAGGATACAAAATCAATGCACAGAAATCAGTTGCTTTTTTATACACTAACAGTGAAACTATAGAAATAGAAATTAGAGAATCAATTCCATTTATGAGAGCACCCAAAACTGTAAGATACCTTGGAATAAACCTAAACAAAGAGGTAAATGATCTATACTCTAGGAACTACAGCACACTTATGAAAGAAATTGAAAAAGACACATAAAGATGGAAAAACATTCCATCCTCATGGATTGGAAGAATAAATATTGATAAAACGTCTATGCTCCAAATCGGCAAGGGAGAAGTCAAACTCTCACTCTTTGCAGATGATATGATACTTTATGTGGAAAACCCAAAGGACTCCACTCCAAAACTGCTAGAACTCATACAGGAATTCAGTAAAGTGTCAGGATATAAAATCAATGCACATAAATCAGTTGCAAAACAGAAGAAAGAGAAATTAAAGAGTCAACCCCATTTACGATTGCACCCCAAACCATAAGACACCTAGGAATAAACCTAACCAAAGAGGCAAAGAATCTGTATTCAGAAAACTATAAAGTAATCATGAAAGAAATTGAGGAAGACACAAAGAAGTGGAAAAACATTCCATGTTCATGGATTGGAAGAACAAATATTGTGAAAATGTTTATTCTACATAGTGCAATCTACACATTTAATGCAATCCCCATCAAAATACCAGCAATTTATTTCAAAGAAATAGAACAAATAATCCTAAAATTTATACAGAACCAGAAAAGACCCCGGATAGCCAAAGGAATGTTGAAAAAGAAAACCAAAGTTGGTGGCATCAAAATTCCAGACTTCAAGCTCTATTACAAAGCTGTCATCATCAAGACAGTATGGTACTGGCACAAAAACAGACACATAGATCAGGGGAACAGAATAGAGAACCCAGAAATGGACCCTCAACTCTATGGTCAACTAATCATTGACAAAGGAGGAAAGAATATCCAATGGGAAAAGGACAGTCTTTTCAACAAATGGTGTTGGGAAAACTGTACAGCCACATTCAGAAAATTGAAACTGGATCATTTCCTTACACCACACACAAAAATAGACTCAAAATGGATGAAAGACCCCAATGTGAAACAGGAATCCATGAAAATCCTTGAGGAAAACACAGGCAGCAAACTCTTCGACCTCAACTGCACCAAATTCTTCCTAGGAACATTACCAAGGCAAGGGAAGCAAGGGCCAAAATGAAGTATTGGGACTTCATCAAGATTAAAAGCTTTTGCAGAGCAAAGGAAACAGTCAACAAAACCAAAAGACAACTGACAGAATGGGAGAAGATATTTGCAAATGACATATCAGAGAAAGGGCTAGTATCCAAAATCTATAAAGAGCTTCTCAAACTCAACACCCATAAAACAAATAGCCCAGTCAAGAAATGGGCAGAAGACATGAACAGACATTTCTCCAAAGAAGACATCCAAATGGCCAAAAGACACGTGAGAAAGTGCTCAACATCACTCAGCATTAGGGAAATACAAATCAAAACCACAGTGAGATACCACCTCACACCAGACAGAATGGCTAAAATCAACAAGTCAGGAAACCACAGATGTTGGCAAGGATGCAGAGAAAGGGGAACCCTCCTACACTGTTGGTGGGAATGCAAGCTGGTGCAGCCACTCTGGAAAACAGTATGGAGTTTCCTCAAAAAGTTGAAAATAGAGCTACCTTATGACCCAGCAATCACACTGCTGTGAATTTACCCTAAAGATACAAAGGTAGTGATCCGAAGGGGCATGTACACCTGAATGCTCATAGCAGCAATGTCCACAATAGCCAAACTGTGGAAAGAACCTAGATGTCCATCAACAGATGAATGGATAAAGAAGAAGTGGTATATATATATACAATGGAATACTATACAGCTATCAAAAGAAACAAAATTTTGCCATTTGCAATGATGTGTATGGAAGTAGAGGGTATTATGCTGAGCGAAATAAGTAAATCAGAGAAAGATAATTATCATATGATCGCTCTGATATGAGGAACTTGAGGGGCAGGGTGGGGGGTCGTGGGGATAGGGAGGGAAATATAATAAAACAAGATAGGATAGGGAAGGAGACAAACCATAAGAGACTCTTTTTTTAAGATTTTATTTATTTATTTCACAGAGGGAGAGAGATCACAATGAGGCAGAGAGGCAGGCAGAGAGAGAGGGGGAAGCAGGCTCCCCGCTGAGCAGGGAGCCCGATGCGGGCCTCGATCCCCGGACCCTGAGATCATGACCTGAGCTGAAAGCAGAGGCTTTAACCCACTGAGCCACCCAGGTGCCCCCATAAGAGACTCTTAATCTCACAAAACAAAGTGAGGGTTACTGTGGGGTGGGAGGGTAGGGATAGGGTGAATGAGTTATGGACATTGGGGAGGGTTTGTGCTATGATGAGTACTGTGAAAGGTGTAAGCCTGTTGATTCACAGACCTGTACCCCTGGGGCAAATAAAAAAAATAAAACGTCTATGTTGCCCAGAGCAATCTATACTTTCAATGCCATCCTGATCAATATACCATCAGAATTTTTTGAAGTACTGTAACAAACAATCCTAAAATTTGTATGGAATGAGAAAAGACCCTGAATCGCCACGGAAATGTTGAAGAAGAAAAACAAAGCTGGGAGCATCATGTTGCCTGATTTCAAGCTCTATTACAAAGCTGTGATCACCAAGACAGCGTGGTGCTAACAGAAAAACAGACACATTGACCAATGGAACAGAGTTGAGAGCCCAGATATGGACCCTCAACTCTATGATCAAATAATCTTCAACAAAGCAGGAAAAAAAATCCAATGGAAGAAAGACATTCTCTTCAATAAATGGTGCTGGGAAAATTGGACAGCTATGTACAGAAGAATGAAACACGACAATTCTCTTACACCATGAACAAAGATAAACTCAAAATAGATGAAAGACCACAATGTGAGACAGGAATCCATCCAAATCCTAGAGGAGAACATAAGCAGTCACCTCTTCAACATTGGCCACCGCAACTTCTTTCAAGACATGCCTCCAAAAGCAAAGGAAACAAAAGCAAAAATGAACTTATGGGACTTCATCAAGATAAAAACTTCTGCACAAAAAAGGAAACAGTCAGCAAAACAAAGAGGCAACCCACATAATGGGAGAAGATATTTGCAATGACACCACAGACAAAGGGCTGATTTCCAAGATCTACAAAGAACTCAAACTCAACACCCAAAAAACAAATAATCGACTCAAAAGATGAGCAGAAACCATGAACAGACACTTCTTCAAAGAAGACATACAAATGGCCAACAGATACATGAAAAAGTGTTCATCATCACTAGCCATCAGGGAAACTCAAATCAAAACCACATTGAGATATCATCTTACACCAGTTAGAATGGCAAAAAATCAACAAGGCAAGAAACAACAAATGTTGAAGAGGATGTGGAGGAAGGGGAACCCTCTTTCACTGTTAGTGGGAATGCAAGTTGGTGCATCCACTTTGGAAAACAGTGTGAAGATTCCTCAAAAAATTAAAAATAGAGCTACCCTATGACCCTTTAATTGTACCACTGGGTATTCACCCCAAAGATACAGAGGGAGTGAAAAGAAGTGCCATATGTACCCCAATGTTCATAGCAGCCCTGTCCACAATCACCAATCTGTGGAGAGAGCCAAGATGCCCTTCAACATACGAATGGATAAAGAAGATGTGGTCCATGTACACAATGGGATATTATTCAGCCTTCAGAAAAGATGAATACCCAGCTTTTTTATCAACATGGATGGAACTGGAGGATATTATGTTAAGTGAAATAAGTCAAGCAGAGAAAGTCAATTATCATATGGTTTCACTTACTTGTGGCACATAAAGAATAGCATGGAGGACATTAAGAGAAGGAAGGAAATAATGAAGGGGGGACATCAGAGGAGGAGACAAATATGAGAGACTATGGACTCTGAGAAACAAACTGAGGGTTTTAGAGTGGAGGGTAGTGGGGGGATGTGTTAGCCCAGTGATGGGTATTAAGGAGGGCACTTACTGCATGGAGCAATGGGTGTTATATGCAAGCAATGTGTTTTGGAACACTACATCAAAAACTATTGATGTACTATACGGAGACTAACATAATGTAAAAAAAAAAAAGAAAGAAAGAAATAAGAGCCTGATCTGAAAAATAAGAGAAGGAAACAAACCAACAAATGAACAATAAATATAAGCCTGATACCATAAAACTGGTAAAAATATATAAAAGATATAAAAAGATAAAAAAATTAAAAATAGGAAATAAAAAATAAAAATTAAGAAATTAAAAAAAGAAAGAAACGGTCTGGCGCTATTTCCATAAGAACTGAAGAAATGGTATTGTTTTCATAATTTCTCTTTCTGCTGTTTCATTATTAGCATATGAAAATGCACCAGATTTTTGTACATTCATTTTTTTTTGTCCTGCAACTTTCTTGAGTTCACTTATTGGTTCTAGTAGGTTTTTTGGTGGAGTATTTGTGTGTGTGTATATATATATATATATAATTTATATATATATATATATATAATCATGTCATCTACAAAGAGTTAAGGTTTTACTTCTTCCTTAAGAATTTGTATGGTCTTTCTTTCTTTTTTTGTTTTTTTTTTTCTTTCTGTCTTTTTCTCCTTTCTCTCTCTCTCTCTCTCTCTCTCTCTCTCTCTTTCTTTGTTGACTGACTGCTGTGGCTAGGACTTCCCATATTATGTTGAATAAAAGTGGTGAGTGGACAACCTTGTCTTGTTCCTGACCTTAGGGGAAAAGCTGTCAGTTTTTTCTCATTGAGTATGATGTTTGGTGTGTGTTTTTAATATGTGGCCTTTATTATGTTGAGGTATGTTCCCTCTAAACTTACTTTGTTGAGGGTTTTTATCATGAATGGATGTTGTACTTTGTCAAATACTTTTTTTTGCATCTATTGAAATGATCATGTGTTTTTTATCTTTTACTGATGTAATGTATCATATTGATTGATTTGCAAATATTGAACCACCCTTGCATCCTGGAAAAGAATCCCACTTGATTATGGTGTGTGATTCTTTAAATGTATTGTTGGATTTGGTTTCCTCATATTTTTTTTAAAGATTTATTTATTCATTTTAGAGAGAGAGCATGAATGAGCAGGGGAAGGGGAAGCAGAAGAGGGAAAATCCCAAAGCAGACTCAATATGAGGCTCAATCCCAGGACTTTGAGATCATGACCTAAGCTGAAAAGAGTTGGCCCCTTAAGTGACTGCACCACCCATGTGCCCCTTGCTAGTATTTTTTAAAGGATTTTTATATCTATGTTCATCAGAAATATTGGCCTATAGTTTTCTTTTTTAGTGGCACCTATCTGGTTTTAGTATTAGGATAATGCTGGCCTCTTTGAATTTGGAAGTTTTCCTTCCTCATCTATTTTTTTGGAATAATTTGAAGAGGATAGTATCAACTCTATATATTTGGTAGAATTTACTTGTGAATCCATCTGGATTTTTGCTAGTTTTTTGATTACTCATTCAATTTCATTACTTTTAAATTGATCTGTTTAGATTCCCTACTTCTTCTTGATTCAGTTTTGTCAGGTTTTGTGTTTCTAGGAATTTATTGATTTCTTCTACAATGTCCAGTTCATTGGTATGTAATTTTTCATAATATTCTCTTACAGTTGTTTGTATTTCTATGGTGTCAGTTGTTATTTCTTCCCTTTTGTTTGTGGTTTTGTTTTTTGAGTTCTCTCTCTCTCTCTCTCTCTCTTTATGAATCTGGCTACAGGTTTATCAATTTTGTTGACCTTTTCAAAGAAGAAACTCCTAGTTTCATTGATCAGTTCTATTGTCTTTTTTAGTTTCTATATCATGTATTTCTCCTCTAATCTTTATTTCATTCCTTCTGCTGGCTTTGGGTTTTATTTGTTCTTCTAGCTTCTTTAGGTATAAAGTTACTTAAACATTTTCTTGTTTGTTGAGGTGAGCCTGTATTGCTATTAAATTCTCACTTAGTACCACATTTGCTGCATCCCAATGATTTTGGACCTTTGTGTTTTGTTTTGTCTCCATGTAATTTTTTATTTCCTCTTTGATTTCTAGGTTGACCCATTCATTATTTAGTAGCATGTTATTTAACCTCTATGTATTTGTGATCTTTCCATATTTTCTCTTGTGTTTGACTTCTAGTTTCATGGTGTTGTGGTAAAAAAAAATGCACAGTATGCCTTTATTCTTTTTGAATATGGGGGGTGGCCTGGTTTTGTGGCCTAATATGTGGCCTAACATGAAAATGTTCCATGTGCACTTAAAGAAAATGTGTATTCTGCTGTTTCAGGATGGAATGTTCTGAATATATCTGTGAAATCCATCTGGTCCAGTGTATCATTCAAAGTGACTGTTTCCTTGTTGATTTTCTGTTTGAATGATTTGTTCATCAATGTAAGTGGGGTATTAAAATCCCATAGTCTTATTGCACTGGTATCAATTATTTTCTTTATGTTTGTTATTAACTATTTTATGTATTTGTGTGCTCCTATGTTGGATGCATAATATTTATAATTGTTATGTCTTCTTGTTGGATTGTCCCCTTATTTTTTTATAGTGCCCTTCTTTTTCTGTTATTACAGTCTTTGTTTTAAAATCTATTTTGTCTGATGTAAGTAAGTATCACTACACCAGCTTTATTTTGACATCTATTTGCATGATAAATATTTTTCCATCTCCTCTCTCTCATTCTGCAGGTGACTTTGGGTCTAAAATGAGTCTCTTGAAGGGAGCAAATAGATGGTTCCTTGTAATAATTTTTATTAACTTTCAAAGTAATTATTGAAAGATATGTATTTATTTCCATTTTGTTACTTGTTTTATGGTTGTTTTTCTAATTTTTCTCCAATCACTTTTTCTTTTACTCTCATGGTTTGCTGGCTTTCCTTAATATGTACTTGGATTTCTTTCTCTTTATTCTTTGCATACCTATTTTTGGTTTTTGATTTGTGGTTACCATTCAGTTTATGTATAACATTTTGTATATATGGCAATCTATGTTAAATTTATTTTTGCTTAACCTTGAACCCATTCTTTCCTCCTTCTCCTCCATGTTTTAGGTATATGGATTCATGTTTTACATCCTTTTATTTTGTGCAGTCCTTGACAGATTTTTACAGATATACATATTTTTCCTGCTTTTCTGTTTCCTAATTTTCTTACTTTTATTTATGTTGTTTCCTTTCCAATCAAAGAGTCTCCTTTAACATATCTTCTAAGGCTGGTTTAGTGGCTATGAATTCCTTTAGTTTTTATTTGTTTGAGAAGCTCTTTATCTCTCCTACTTCTGAATGATAGCCTTGTTGGACAGAATATTCTTGGCTGCAGATTTGTCACTTTCAGCACTTTGAATATATCATGCCCCTCTCTTCTGGCCACATAATTTCTGAAAAATCTGCTGAAAGTCTTATGGGGTTTCCCTTGTATATAACTGTCTTCTCTTTTTGTTTTTGAAATTTTTTCTTTATCAGTATTTTTTTTTGCCATTTTAATTACTATGTGTCTTGGTGTTATCGTTCTTTTGTTGACTTTTGGGTTGTTTTTTTTTTTTTTTTTTGTGCCTCCTGGATCTGTATGTCTGTTTCCTTCCCCAGATTATTGATGTTTTCAACTACTATTTCTTCAATAAATTTTCTGACCCCTTTTCTTTCTCTTCTTCTGTGATCCCTATAATGCAAATGTTACTATTCTTGATGGAGTCACTGAGTTTCATAAGTTTATTCTCATTTCACATAGTTTTTTTTCTCTCACCTGTTCATCTTGAATACTTTCTATTCTTCTGTCTTCCAGACTGTAAATTCATTCCTCTAATTCCCCTAGCCTGTTATTTATTCCATCTAGTATATTTTTAATTTTATTTATTGTGTTTGTTATTTCTGATTGTTTCTTTTTTATTTCTTTGTTAAAGGTCTCACTGATATCCTCCAGTCTTTTCTCAAGTCCAGTGAGTATCTTTATGATCGTTACTTTAAATTCTCTATCAGGCATATTACTTACAACCATTTTGGTTTGGTCTCTTGCTGTGGTTTTGTCCTGTTCTTTCACTTGAGACATATTCCTGTCTCCTCATTTTGTCTAACTCTCTGTATGTTAGGAAATTCTGTTACATTTCCTGTTTTTGAAAGTCATGGGTAGGAGCACGCAATTTTAACAAGGTGACATTAATCCTCTTCTATAAGAATTGTGCAGCTGCTCTAGTGACCAGGAGATCCCTCCTCTTTTAAATATAAGCTTTAAGTGATAAAAAAAAATCCAGCTCACCAGTGCTTTACCTGTATCCACACATTTTAATATGTTGTATTTTCATAGAGATTTAGTTATCTATATTTATCTTTATATCCTTTGATATCTTCTCTTTGCCCCGTAGATTATTTAGAAACATGTTCAAACAGAAGTTACACATAATATTGGGCAGTACTTGTATAAGCTTGAGTAAGAGATCATCTAGAGGCAGTGTTCCATAAACAGCAAACAGAAGGGGAATAGTACAAAGGACTTCCCAGGAGAGAGCAGAAGTTTTGAGATGAGGCTTATGTTAGGGATGTCACTAGGTAGCAAGATGAAGAGTTTCTGGGCCAGAACACTCCAAAGGCAGTGATAGTCTGGAGATTTTTATAGCTATGGTGTTTGTCTTATCAATGGTAAACAGATGTGGGGTGTAATTCTCAGGGTATATAAAGTAGATATGCTCTAAATTGCTAAATGTTAATGGGATTTATTTATTTTGATATATTTAAAGCCATTGGATGTGTACAAATTCGAGTTTGATTTGCAGGCCTTGGGATAACTGTTCTAGTCTGATGTGAAGAAGTAAACAGTATGGTAGCCATTTTAATCCAAAGCACAGAAAACATCTCTGGTCCATTTATGTAACATTTTGCTTATTTTCTGAATATACCTTCTTTCATTTTCTTTGAGGAGATTTTGAAGTTTCTAGCTATATTTACAAATTTATCTATTTTTCTTTCAGTTCTTTTGGCTTTTGTTTTGTGTATTTTGGGATTTTTTTGTCTGGTGTATATACATCATACTATAGCCTCTTAGTGGATCAAAAATGTTATTATTATGTAATACCTCTCTTTAGAGCTAGTAATTTTCTTTGCTATGAAATCTATTTATCAGATAGTATACCCACTACTACTTTTTAAAAAAATAAGCTATGCATTATATAACTTCTTCTATACTTTTGTTTTAAACTTTACATGTCATTGAATTTTAGTTCAGGTTTTTTTTTTATTCTTTGCCACAGGGGTAAAGGTCTGTGAATCATCAGGCTTACATCTTTCACAGCATTCACCAAAGCACAAACCCTCCCCAATGTCCATAACCCATCCACCCTATCCCTACCCTCCCACCCCCCAGTAACCCTCAGTTTGTTTTGTGAGATTAGGAGTCTCTTATGGTTTGTCTCCTTCCCCATCCCATCTTGTTTCATTATTTTTCCCTCCCTACTAAACAGCATACAGTTAGGTGGTGTTATTTTTATTTGTTTTGCTAATATCTTACTTTTAACCAGTGTATTTAGACTCTTTACATTTGAGATAATTAATGACATGCTAAGTGTTTAAATCTATCATTTTTAATTTTTTGTTTGTTTACAATTTTCTTATCCTTCTCTTTTTTATATTCTTGTATGCTTTTCAACTATTTTTTAGGAACTTATCTATCTTTTTTTTAAGATTTTATTTATTTATTTGACACACAGAGAGAGATTACAAGTAGGCAGAGAGGCAGGCAGAGAGACAGGGAGAGGAGGAAGCAGGCTCCCTGCTGAGCAGAGAGCCTGATGCAGGCCTCGATCCCAGGATGCTGAGATCATGACCTGAGCCAAAAGCAGAGGCTTTAACCCACTGAGCCAACCAGGCACCCAGGAACTTATCTATCTTTATTTATAGTTGTTGAGTATATTTTTTGGTAGAATTTTCTTAGTGGTTATCCTATTATAATAATATTTGACTTATCACAGTCTACTGGTATATAGATTTTACTACTTCAAGTGAATTATAGAAGAATTATTTCTATTTAGTTAACTTTAGCTTTCCTACTTTTAAATAGCATTCTTTTGTTTTAGATTGTGTTATATTTTTGTTTCAATCATCAAATATGATTGATTCATGAAGTCAAATGATCCCAGCCACTTTTCTTTCTGTTGTTTCTTCCTTATTGCTTAAATATCCTTTCTTTTATTATTTACTTTCCATTTTAATGAAATTACTTTGGTATTTTTTAATAGTAGGTCTGTTGGTGATGAACTATTAGTTTTTCTTCATCTGGATATAGCATTATTATCTGTTCTTCCCAGAAGTATAATGTTTCTCAGTTGACAGTTCTTTACTCCCAATACTTGAAAAATGTGCTATTTTCTTCTTGCCCCCAGGGTCTCAGATGAGAAATATTTTGTCTTTTGAATTGGTATTCCCCTATATGTAATATGTAAGTTCCCTTTGGCTGCTTTCAAGATTCTTTTTGGTCTTTATTATCAGAAGTTTAATTACAATGTGACTTGACATTGTTATTTGGGATTACTTATGTGGACTTCATTCAGATTCTTGAATCTATAGATTTATGTATTTCACAAAATTTGGGAAGTTTTCTTTCATTATTTATTCAAATACTCTTTAAAATTATTTTTGTGTTTCTCATATATGTCTGAGACTGATAATATGAATGTTGGATCTTTTGTTATTATCTCTGAAGTCCCCAAGGCTCTATCATTTATTTATTTTTTTCTATCTAGTTTTTCTTTCATTCTAATTGAGTAGGTGAAATCTATTGTTCTATTCTTAAGTTCACTAATTCTATCATCTGTTACTTCCACTTACTATTCAGTGCAACCATTGCGTTATTTCAGTTATGTATTTTTCAGTTCCAACATTTCCTTTTTTGTATTTTTTCATGAAATTCCTGACTTTTCCATTTACTTTAAGAGAAATTGAAATTGCTTTGTGAAAGTTTTAATGATGATTACTTTAAAATATTCGTCAGATGATTCCAACTTCCATGTCTTCTTATTGTTGGTGTCTGTTGCCTTTTCTCATTAGTATTGTGATTTTTTTCTGGGTCTTGGTATGACTGATGATTTTAATAATTGTATTCTGGAACTTTCAGTATTATATTAGAAGGCTCTGAGTCTTATTAAATATTTTAGCAGACTGTTTAGATTTAGCACATAGGTTGCAGCCTATTTTTGTGAGCCATGGTTCCAATGGCAATTTAATTTTCAGAGTCCTTGTAGTTCTGTTGTTCTGATTTGTTTATCTGGTTCTTCAGACTCTCCCACTGGTTCCTGCTGGTGTAGCCTGATAGTGTAGAAGGAACTTCTCCCAGTCTATCCACCTAGTACCTCTGGGGGAGGGAAGGAAATTTCCAGCCCATGGGGATAGAACTTATTTCCAAGGCTAGAAGTTGTGGCAAATTCCCTCTTTTAGTGCTGTTTTGCTGCTAAGTGTCTGTAGGGATTTTCTGTCCCATTGATATAAATAATCTTTCCCAGGGCAAGAATTTGTTGTGGCTGGATCTTTTTTCCAGTGACACCAAGTCACCTGTCCATGTGGTCTTTCTAGGTTGAATAGGATTCCCTAGCCTGCAGAAATGAAGAATCATTCTTGGCCTAGATAGTTGTTTTGTTAGGAAACCCTAGCTGAGTATGTCTACTTGAGGAAATGGCTTCTGAGACCCATGGGGATTGAGTGTTTCTAGGTCAGGGGCCTATAATGTTTGGATCTGCCTTGCTTGAATCACCTGGCCTCCTGATGCTTGTAGATGGGGAAAATCAAGTCTCAGTACTGGTGGAGATGATGAGGATTCTAAGGTTGGGTACTCGTGACAGGAACCCCCACCCCCAACAGTGCTGCTACTGCTACCTGCTTGTTCATTATCTCCAGGTATGGAAAAGTGGAATCTCATATCTTCAAAAAAAGGACAGTGAATCTCCTGGCCACTCATTTTCAGTTGATTAGTCATTAATCTTTTCCAGTGCTCCTGGGTTTGCCTGGTATTGGTGAAACTCCCATTACATCCTGATAAGAATGAACATACTTGAGCTCATTGCTATGTTTTGTTGCTGTGTTGGCTACAGGAGTCTCTGGGCTCAGACTACTTTGTGCTTTTAGGTCAGTCATCATAAGACAAATTGCTGCTCTGTCCTTTCTTTAGTCCTTCTGTCCTTAGACATTCTACCTTCCCCTTTATACTTTGCCAGGTTATCCTTTGGTTGGTTCTTGTGATTTTTACAAGGTTTATAGTTGTACTTAGTAGAAGAAGCAGGGAGAAATGAATCTATTCCATGTAGTGAGACCAGAAATATTTCTTGTATTCTTTTTGGAAGCCCCATCTGTTTTTTTTTTAAATTATTATTTCTTTGAAGCAAAAATTACTTCAGTCTCCTCTCACATTTTCTTTGTCCCATACCTGGATTCATCACCACTTTTCCTGGGGCCTCTCATTCGTTTTATTGAAGAATGGTGTTTAGAGACCAAGTCTTGGTGCTAGATATACTCATTACTACTGGGTTTCATTATCTACAATCTACTTGGATATTATAATTACATCACTTATTGTCTATCCTGGTTCCTTCAGTGCAATTGTGTTATTTATTTATAAAGTGATCCATTTGTTAGTGTTTGAACTTCATTTGAGTCTCTCCTCTTAATCGTGGTTAGTCTTATATGTTGTTGTTTATATGTTTAGCATATGAAGTGTATTTGAGACATTAATATGGTTCTAAGATTCAGACTTTCAAAAAGGTATCATTCCTCCTAATATTTGCTACACAGTTCCAATTTTTCAATTCTTGCCACTTCTTTTCCACCTGCCATATATAGGTAACCAATTATTCAGTTTCCAGTATGTTTATCTTTTGCACAAATGTGCAGATATATGTTCATTTTTATGTCCTTTATTTCTTAAAGAAAGAGTAAGATACACTTGGGAGTTTTTCCTACTTAATACTACATCCTGGAAATCATCTCATAGCAGTTCATAGATTTTTTAGTTATAGTTAGAAAGATTTTCCATATATAAAATTTAAAGGATAGCTCACACATGTTTTCTTCTAGTATTTGTTTGGTTATAATTTTTGTTTTTTACATTTAGATCTCTATTACATTTGAAATTTATTCTTGTGTATGTTGTGAGATATGGGCCCACTTGTCTCTGCACTATTTACTTAAAAGCTTATCTTCACTCTAGTAATTTGAGATGTGGTGGCTCATTTTGAAGAGCTGATAATTTTTGACTTGAAAACAAAATATATCATGGCAAAATAATTCAGAGCACACACAGAGTAAACTAAACCACCACAGGAGGGATTAGAGAGACAGAACTATCTTGGGAATTATGGTGTAATTAAGTCTAAAAGTTGGAGTTTGGGAGATGGATACGAGAGGATTTGGTTTGAGGATGTCACATAGGCAAGAGTAAGGGGGAAATGGATCAAGTATTGATTTTATTTACAGTAATATTTTAAAGTCTCCATGAAATAAAAATAACATTTTCATTGAATATTTTTTGTCATGCAATGTGAACATCAATCTTGTAGGATTTTGATGTACAAGGTATAGAGAAGAGAGCAAAAGATATGGTAGGATTTTGCTTTTACAAACTGAATTTGCAATTTTATTTCATGGAATTCCATTTTATGGCAGTTTATTTTTATAACAATCATCTAGCTAATGTTCTGTAATTCAATTACTGAACTGTTATGAACATTAACAATCATGTAGCAGATCTGAAGAGCAGTGGGACAAATGGGTAATATTCATATTTCTGTTAGTTACAGCCTATTGCATAATTACTTAAGATAAGTTGCCATTTGTATAAAAAGTGATGTTGGCATTGAATTGCAGCAATTAATTTTGTGACTAATGTATCCTTTTAAAGATTACAGTAGGAGGCACTAAAGGGAATTTATGGATCATATGAAGATCCATATCTTGTTAGAAGTCATCATGACACAAAAAAATATTACTGTTTGCAAATTTTTAAGATAAAATTGTACTTCTTTCTTGGCTATAGTCACAATTATGTTGCAATGTGTAAATTAGCTGTATTTCATGGATTTTTTTTGGTAACCTACAATAAAATATCTTCCACTTTGACATGAAACTTCATGATAGACTTTGTCAATACCACTTGATGGATAGATACTCTTACTTTTTTATTTAATTTTTAACTGGAGAAAGCTATACGCATTTTAAATGAGATTGTAAAGGAAGCATTATATGTTTAAGCCATCTGTGTTATCCAGCCAGATTAAAAAATAATTAAAATATTTGAAACTATTTTAGAAATCATTCAGTTTTAATGGCATTGTTTTGAAAAAGGATATGTAGTAAATTTCTAAAATATTGAAACTTGAATATATTAATTACAGAATCTGTAAAATTTTTATTTTTATTATGTACCTTTTACTGTACTTTTAGGTAAACATGTTTAATTCCAGGAAGAAAAGATTTTTTTCTTTTTGTTAGATATTATTTAGGAAAATATAGTAAGTCTCATCGAACCATCATAGTCTCTTATTTTGTGTACGCTATTTTTCCTAACACTAAGTGTATGTGCGTGTGTATAGAAATATGTCGAATTACTCTAAAAGTGCAATTATAACTTTATCTTGAAAAGTGCACAGATAATAAACTTCCATAAAAGATGGTTTGCTCTTGTTAGTCTAGAAGCAAAAGTGGTCCCAACTGAGTCATAGTTAAACCAAGGTATAATAGAAAATGGGATACTCATTACAAATCGTCACTTAAATGATCATCTCCTATTATTTTGGATTAGTATTATATTTATACTTCTTTATAGTACCCAGAGCACCTAGCACAATGCTGGGGACACAGCAGATACTCATTAAGTTTTTACTGATTGAATATAGATTAATCTGCATTAGATTGCTTAAGAAATTGCTACAAGGGAGCTGGGAATAGATAAAAGCACTTTGTAAAAGATGTAAGTACAACTCAATAAAAAAGTATAATTACAGAAATAATAGTCCTGATAGAATTTTACAGGAAAAGAAAGGTCATTCTTCATTTTTTCTCTTTATGTAACTTGATGCTTTATTTTTTTTAATATTGGGTCACTGATAAATTAAAAGGACCAGTATCTCACTGACAGAACTTTAAGTCACCATCATAATGGCTGTGCTGGTGATCTCATCTGACGTTTTTGTTTGCTTGAGTTAACTATAAATTATTCTTAACAGTGCCTACAATGTGTTTGGAAGAGTAATACTATATAAAGCTTCAGTGATTTTTTTAAAGATTTATTTATTTATTTTAGAAAGGGAGAGCAAGAGCACATGGGGAAGGGGCAGAGGGAGAGGGAGAGAAAGAATCTCAAGAAGAGGGCGCCTGGGTGGCTCAGTGGGTTAAAGCCTCTGCCTTTGGCTCCGGTCATGATCTCAGGGTCCTGGGATCGAGGCCCGCATCGGGCTCCCTGCTCGGCGGGGAGCCTGCTTCCTCCTCTCTCTCTGCCTGTCTCTCTGCCTACTTGTGATCTGATCTCTCTCTCTCTGTGTCAAATAAATAAATAAAATCTTTATAAAAAAAAGAATCTCAAGAAGACTCCCCACTGAGCATGGAGCCTGAGGTGGGGCTCAATCTTATGACCTCAATCCCAGGACTCTAAGATCATGACCATGGTTTATTACTCACTGAAACATGTACTTTCTCAGTCTTCGGGGATCCATATTCCTTTAAAGACCAGGGGAACTGAAGTACCAGTCTGTTTATAAATATATGTGTATGCTGAAAAATTTTCAATCAATATTCAGAATTATAAATAAAGCAGGGAAATGTTTAGGGATTTAGGAAGAAACTGATGAGGTAAT
Organism: Ailurus styani; assembly: GCA_002007465.1. NCBI lineage: Eukaryota > Metazoa > Chordata > Mammalia > Carnivora > Ailuridae > Ailurus > Ailurus styani. The sequence goes on along the minus strand of LNAC01001486.1, from coordinate 42,760 downwards.
AAAATTAAAGTTAGGCGTATTAGGCTAAAATTCAAAAATAGATGCTGTGTTATAGTAAAATATTAACTATGTAAAAAACTAATAATTGTTTAAATACTTGCTCTTTGTTGCTTATCTTTGTAGGATGAAAAACATGTTAAAATCCTTTACTTTGGGTTGCCTGGGTGGCTCATTGGTTAGGAGTCTGCCTTCAGCTCAGGTAATGATCCTAGAGTCCTGGGATTGAGTCCTGCATCTAGTTCCTTGCTCAGCAGGGAACCTGCTTCTCCCTCTGCCTGCCCCCCCCTACTTGTGCTCTCTCTCTCTCTCTCTCTCTCTCTCTCTCTCTCTCTCCCTCTCCCTCTCTCTCTGAAAAATAAATAAATAAGTAATCTTTACAAAATTACTTTACTTTTGGGGCATCTGAGTGGCTCAGTCTCCAGGTCAGGTCATGATTCCAGGACTCTGGGATAAAGCCCCACTTTGGACTCCCTGCTCAGCATGGAGTCTACTTCTCTCTCTTCCTACCCCCTACTTGTGCTCTCTCTCTCTCTCTCTCTCTCACACACACACTCTCTCTCCCTCTCAAAGAAATAAATAAAATCCTTAAAAAATACCTTACCTTTGAAACTAAAGTGGTTGTTCAAATTTTGACTATAATTCTGATCTGGGACTCCTCCTGTAATCTCTGCTTAAGGGGAAGGAGACAAACCATAAGAGACCCCTAATCTCACAAAACAAACTGAGGGTTACTGGGGGGTGGGAGGGTAGGGATAGGGTGGATGGGTTATGGACATTGGGGAGGGTTTGTGCTTTAGTGAATTCTGTGAAAGGTGTAAGCCTGATGATTCACAGACCTGTACCCTGGGGCAAATTTCAAAAAAGAGTTCTCACTACTTAATAACTATTTATATATAATTAAATTATGCTTTTCTTTTTATATGTAGAAACATTTTGTATTTTAAATATCCTAACTCCTGTCATAAGAGTCAGTCACTGTGTGCATAAAACATCATGAATGAATAAAGTGATAAAAAATGATACAAAGCCAACTCCTATTATTGAGGCTTTAGTATACAATCTAAAAATATTTATTCAGTAAATGTTTTATAAGAACCATATATGTTTTGATTCTGAGCTTGCACCTGAATCTACAGAAATAGAAATCCCATTATTTCCATTTAAGTCATTCACAGTTTGCCAAAGGAGAGAGACAGCTAAACAGTAAGGAAGGTATATGTAATGAAGTGAGTGGAGCAATCACAGAAGACGCTGGAAACTTCACCGTTCTACATTTGTAAAAACAGGGAAACTTTCATGTTAGAGGATCTTTAAAACATCTTGAACACTAAAATGTTTAAAAAACACCTTTCTAAGAAAGGATTGTTATGTTCTGTCAAATTTAGTAACATCTTTCTAAACACTTGAGGGTATCTTCTTACATATGCTCCTGCCTTCTTTCTAGACCATATTTAACTGATGGATTTGCTAAACTAAAGTTTAAAGTTATAGAGAAGCGTTTTATTTGACTCTAACTTATCCACCTGTTTCCCTCACCATGAGAATCAATAAAACAGCACTTGTTGAGGCAAAAAAAAAAAAAAGTGTAGTAGCCGATAGGGGTCAGCCTTTATCTGTTTTTGTTTTGTTTTGTTTTGTTTTGTTTTGTTTTGTTTTGTTTTGTTTCCCCCACCCAGAAGCCAAGGTGGAGAAAATCATCTATGAAATACAGGTACTTATAAGAACTGAATGCCAACATTTAAATCCCTACCTGAATGTGTCCACAGTTTTTAAGCTTGATGAACCATACTGTAGTATCAGAAGTAGAAACAATGTTAGAAATATGGCATGAAGAAGCAGTCATGTAAAAACATGACAGGGAATACCACCCTGAAATTTCCCATTCTTGAAAATTATGGAGGAAGAAATTTAAATTAATTATTGTCCCTGTATTATGGATCACACAGGATGAGTTTGGAGACTGTAGGCTTAAAGCAACTATTGCAATATGGAGCAAAGGCACATGTATCAGAGAAACATAGCACACTGCAGTGAGATGTAGCTAAATCTCAAGATTCAAAAGAACAGTTCTCAATGTCAGAAGCCAATTCCTGCCTACATGAAATCTTAAAGTCTAGACAACAAGCTAGAGTGGCATTTTGATTAATTAAGGATATGACTGCAACCATGTCAGAGTAGGCACCTCAGGGTAACTGCATTTTTTAAATCTTCTCCATATTCTTCACTCTAATAACAGGAGTGAATTCTTAGGGAGAGGCAGGGGATTTGGAAGAGTTAAGACCTCCCAATTCCTTCTGGCATTATCAATTTTCTTAGAGAGAGGGTGGGTGGCATTGGGCAAGAAGGAGAACTAGTAAATGAATAGAGGATTAAATTTTAATATGACTAGGATAAGACAATTGAAATTAGACAATTTTCATATCTAAAAATTATAGAAATTATGGAATTTAACTGAGACATTAAAAGACACTAATCCCTAGGAAGAAAGCAAGGATTGAACTGAAAATAGTTGATAGTACTTCTTGGAACAAATAAAATTATGTCATATTTATAACCCAAGATGAGGTCTTTCATTAATCTAATTACAGGCTTTAAGCAGACAGTTTATTGTTTAATGAAAGACAGTGCAATTTAAGGTTAAAAAACCTAATAACATATTTCAAATACACCCCCACCATCAGTATGATTTAAATATTTCTAACACATAAATTATTCCTGTCAGCGAATACTTGGGATAAAAGTTCAACAAAGGTAGTTTTAATCATCCAAACACAAAGCCTTTACTTATAATCAAATGTTTCATTCATATATTAACTTGACAAATAATTATTGAGCACACATAATTTTTCAGTAAGTATCTAGATGCTAGGGATATCACAATGAAAGAACAAAGCTTTTCTCATGGAGTTTATATCCAAGTGGTGTGGAGAGAAAGGAAAACAAAACAAAGAAGTAAATAGAATGTCAGATGGTGATAAGGGCTAGGCAGAAAAATTAAGGAAGAAGGACAGAATGTGACATTTTAGGGCTGGTTTTTGAGATATATTGGTCATTAAAGCTTTCACTAATAATATGACATTTCAGCAGAGAGCTGAAGAAACACATTTCAAGTTTTAGGGTTTTTCTCTTTTCCCAAAGCACAACACAAACCATAACTTCAAAACGTTCCTTATAAATCTCAAGCTTACTTACTAATTGTCTCCAAAACCAGATATCCAGAAAAGAATGTTATATTTTCTGTCATAATTATACTTACCCTCAAGGGTAATTTTTGTATATTGCCTACAACTGTCTTTCCTATATAAAGGTACCATAACTCTATAGTAAGATTTTTCCACAATGGTAAGTTGTTTTGTAATTTTGTAAATTCAAAAAACATCTTATAAATAAAATCATACAATGTATAACATTTTGAAATTGACTTCTTTACTCAGCATAATTTTCTGGAGATTCATACAAGTTGTATATCTAAATTTTTTTTATTAGTGAGTAGTATTCCATGGTATGAATGTTCCACAGCTTATTTAACTATTCACTTGTTGAAGGACATTTGGACACATTCTGGTTTTGTATATTAGGGACATAACTTTTATGAACATTCATGTACAGGTATTTTTTGTAAAAATAAGTTTTCATTTTTCTGGGACAAATTCATAGAAGTTCAATTGCTGGGTTGGACAGAAATTACATTTTTCATTTTATAAGTAACTACAAAATTATTTTCCAAAGTATGCTGTACCATATTACATTGCCACAAGCAACATATGAGCAATCCTCTTTCTCTGAATTCTCACCAGAATTTATACTGTCATTATATATATATATGAATATATATATATATTCTATACATATATAATATGTATATTATATATAATGGCAGTGTAAATATATATATATAGGCATTGTAAATAGGTGTTGATATCTCTTGATGGCTTTATTTTTAAATCTCATGATGTTTAATGATGTTGAACATATTTTCATGTGTTCATTTGCCACTTATTTATCCTGTTCAGCAAAACGTCTGTCCATGTCATTACCTGTTTTCCAATTGGATTCCAATTTTTATAACTGTTTTATTTGTAAAATTTATTGAAGTAAAATTCAGTTAACATAAAATTAACCATTTTAAAGTGTACAGTATTGTGGCATATGGTACATTTACCATGTTGCACAACCACTCCCTTTATCTACTTTCAAACCTTTTCATGTCCCAAAAACAAAACCCATACTCGTTAAGCAGTCACTCCCAATTCCCCTCTCCCACCAACCCCTAGCAACTGCTAATCAACTTTCTGTCTCTACATATTTCCATATTCTGAAATCTTTATACAGTGGAATAATGCAATAGCTGATCTTTCGTGTTTGGCATCTTTTACTTGTCATAATATTTTTGAGGTCCGTTCATGTTATAACATACCATATTATTAGGGGTGGAATTATTGTATAATATATTTTGTTTAAATTTTTGAGGAACTACCAAATTGTTTTCTTCAACATTTCAGTCATTGTACATCTCATCAACAATGTATAAGTTTTCTAATTTTTGTACATCTTTACCAACAGTTGAAATACTTTCTTTTTTAATTATAGCGAACCTAGAGGGTGTGACGTGACATCTTTTTGGTTTTGATTTTTATCTCCATAATGACTAATGTGGAACATCTTTTCACATGTTCACCATTTGTATATTTTCTTTGGAAAAAATGTCTATTCAAAAACTTGGCCCATTTTACTTGGGTTGCTTGTCTTTTTGCTCTTGAATTGTAAGAATTTTTATTTATTATACAAATTTTGGAAACTAAACCTTTATTAGGTATATGATTTGCAAGTATTTTCTACCATTCTGTAGGATATCTTTATTTTGCTGATAGTTTCCTTGATGCATAAAATTTTTTAGTAATGATGAATCTAATTCATCCATTTTTTCCCTCTGTTCCTTTTGCTTTTGGTATCCTATCTAGGAATCCATGGCAAATTGATGGTCATACAAGTTTACCCCTATGTGTTTTTTAAAAGTTTTATAGTTTTAGTTCTTACATTTAGGTCATTGAGGCATTTTGAGTTAATTTTTAAATATGGTGAGATAGCATCCCAACTTCATTATTTAGCATGTGGATATCCAGTTATACCAAGAGAATATTCGATCAAAAAACAATTGATAACAGCAATATCGATTTATTTCTGCACTCTCAATTATATTTCATTGAGTTATATATTTATTTTTACCAGTACCACATTGTTTTGATTCCTGTAGCTTTGCACTACATTTTAAAATCAGAAAGTATGAGTCCTACAACTTTGTATTTTTTATGCAAGATTGTTTTGGCTATTTTTTATGAAATATAAAATCAACTTCTGTATTTTTGCAAAATAGGCCTTTGTCATTTTGACAGGGATTGCACTGAGTCTGCAGATTGCTTTGGATAACAATATTAAGTCATTTATCTCTCAAACATGGGATGAATTTTTATTTATTCAGATATTTAATTCCTTTTAGCAATGTTTTTGTGTTTCAATGTGCATGTCTTGTACTTCTATAGTTAAATGTGGGACATTACGCTAGCTCAGTTAGTAGAGCATGTGACTCTTGGTCTTAGGATTGTGACTTTGAACCACATGTTGGGTGTAGAGATTACTTAAAAAATAAATAAAATATTATAGTTAAATGTGTTGCTAAGTATTGTTTTGCTGCTATTGTGTTGTGTATGAATTTTTTTCTTAATTTTATTTTCAAATTGTTTATTTTTATAGAAATACAACTTATTTTTGTGCATTGATCTTGTATCATCCAAAATTTCTGAATTATTATTAGTTGTAATAGCTTTTCATGGGTCCTTTAGGATTTTCTATATAAAAAAATTATGTTATATGGAAAAACAAAACAGTTTTTATTCTTGCTTGCCAAGTTACATACCTTTTTCTTTTTCTTGACTAATTGCTCTGGCTAGATCACCCAGGGCAATAGTTAAATAGAAATACCGAAAGTGGTATACTTTCTTATGTTAGAAGTTAAGCTATCAGTTTTTACCATTGATGTTAATGTTAGTTGTGTATTTTTCATAAATTTTCTATATCAAATTGATAAATTTCCTTTTTCTTTGTTTTTTTTCCTTGGTTTTTAACATAGTTTCTCTTTATTGACAATCTCTACTTTATTTATTTATTTTTTTGCCCCAGGGGTACAGGTGTGTGAATCATCAGGCTTACGCCTTTCACAGCAATCACCATAACATGAACCCTCCACAATATCCATAACCCATCCACCCTATCCCTACCCTCCCGCCCCCCAGTAACCCTCAGTTTGTTTCATGAGATTAAGAGTCTCTTATAGTTTGTCTCCATCCCGATCCCAACTTGTTTCATTTTTTTCCCTCCCTACCCTCCATGACACCCTGCCTTCCCACTAAAGTTCCTCATACCAGAGAGATCATATGATAATGTCTTTCTCTGATTGACTTATTTTGCCTAGCATAATACCCTTTAGTTCCATCCAAATCGTTTTAAACAGCAAGATTTTGTTGCTTTTGATAGCTGAATAGTATTCCATTGTGTGTGTGTGTATATATATATATGTATATATATATATATATATATATATATATACATATATATATATACACACACACACAATGGAATACTATTCAGNCGATTGCTGGGTTGTAGGGTAGCTCCATTTTCAACTTTTTGAGGAATCTCCATACTGTTTTCCAGAGTGGCTGCACCAGCTTGCATTTCCATCAACAGTGTAGGAAGGTTCCCCTTTCTCCACATCCTCACCAACTTCTGTCATTTCCTGACTTGTTAATTTTAGCCATTCTGTCTGGTGTGAGGTGGTATCTCACTGTGGTCTTGATTTGTATTTCTCTAATGCCGAGTGATGTTGAGCACTTTCTCATGTGTCTGTTGGCCATTTGGATGTCTTCTTTGGAGAAATGTCTGTTCATGTCTTTTGCCCATTTGTTCTATGGGTGTTGAGTTTGATAAGTTCTTTATAGATTTTGGATACTAGCCCTTTATCTGACATGTCATTTGCAAATATCTTCTCCCATTCTGTCAGTTGTCTTTTAGTTTTGTTGACTGCTTCCTTATTTTTTTTATTATTATTTGCCCGAGGGGTAGAGGTCTGTGAATCATCAGGCTTACACATTTCACATTTCCCTGATAGAGAGTGATGTTGAGCACTTTCTCATGTGTCTCTTGGCCATTTGTATGTCTTCTTTGGAGAAGTGTCTGCTCATGTCTTCTGCCCATTTTTTGACATGATTATCTGTTTTTTAGGCTTTGAGCTTGAGAAGTTCTTTATAGATCTTGGATATCAGCTCTTTGTCTGTAGTGTCACTTGTGAATATCTTCTCCCATTCCGTGGGTTGCCTCTTTGTTTTGTTGACTGTTTCCTTTGCTGTGCAGAAACATTTTATCTTGAAAGAGCTGAGTTGCCCTTCAGCAGATGAATGGATAAAGAAGAGGTGGTCCATATATACAATGGAATATTACTCAGTCATCAGAAAGGATGAATACCCAACTTTTGTATCAACACGGACAGGTCTGGAGGAGATTATGCTGACTGAAATAAGTCAAGCAGAGAAAGTCAATTATCATATGGTTTCACTTGTGGAACATAAGGAATAAAATGGAGGACTCTAGGGGGAGGAAAGGAAAAGTGAATTGTAGTAAATCGGAAGGGTAGATGAACCTTGAGAGACTGTGGACTCTGAGAAACAAGCTGAGGGTTATGGAGGGGAAGAGGGAGGGGGGATGGTTGAGCCTGGTGGTGGGTATTAAGGAGGGCACGTACTGCATGGAGCACTGGGTGTAGTGCACAAACATTGAATTTTGGATCACTGAAAAAATAAAAGAAAAAAAGAAAAAATAAGAAAAAGGAAAAGAGAAAAAAATAACAAAAATTAAAAAAAATTATTTTGAAAGACTAAAGAATAATGGGAAAGATCCATGAATTCTATGCACTGTATTCTCCTAGCACTGGTGATTTGCAGTTCTTATTAATCAGCAAACTTGGTCTTGGCTGGATGTTCTTGGTGATCTTCTGGGGGAGTGGCCTGTTGCAGTGATTCTCAGATGTCTTTGCCTGAGGCGGCATTGCACCACCCTTGCCAGAGGCCAGGCTAAGCAATCTGCTCAGGTTTGCTCTTGGTAGCTTTTGTTCCCTGAAAGATTTTTGTACAGCTTTGGAGAATAAGAATGAAAATGGCAGCCTCCCAATGTCCAGCCCTCTAGGAGTTGAGAGCTTGTGGGTCCCTCTCTTCAGTGAGCCCTCAGAGAAAAGCAGTCAATCACTCCTCTGTCCCAGGTCTCTGGCCACACTAGGAGCTCACCCAGTCTGTGACTGAGCATTTATATCTCTGGCACATAACCCTATTTGGATTCCCCAACCCAGCAGATTCCTGCAGCGTACTCCCATGCCACTCCTCCTGGTGGAGGAAGGGGGTGTCTCCCCAGATCTGCCCTTTGTGGGGTCCCTGCTCGAAGTGGAGTGGCTTGACTGTGCCTTGGATCATGGTTTATGGCAACCCCGAGCTGAGAGCCCCCTCCTGGGCTCCGTCTTTGCAGCCAGCTTCTCCACTCTGATACCAGGGAGCTCCACACACAGGCACCCCTGGTCTTTCTGTGACCCCAAGGATCCTGAGACCACACTGTCCCAGCGAGGGCTCTACACACCGCTTAGCTTCTGGAGTGATGTCCCTCAGTGGAACAGACTTCTAAAAGTTCTGATTTTGTGCTCTGCTGTTCTATTGCTTGCCATGAGTTAGCCTCTCCCTCCACGGTCTATCTTCCCATATATTGCCTCAGATTCACTTCTCTGCAAGTCCTACCTTCCAAAAAGTGGCCGCTTTTCTGTTCATAGAATTTCAGCTATTCTTCTCTTCCGTCTCCTATTGAGTATGTAGGTGTTCAGAATGGTTTGATAACTATCTAGCTGAATTCCTGGGACCAGAGGAAATTTAGGTCTCTTACTCCTCTGCCATCTTGCTCCACCTCTGTCAAGAAATTGTAGTTAAAGAATAATTATTTGTGAGCCAGTGATGCTTATTGTGAGTGTGTGTGTGTACAAAGTAAATATTATATACGCATTCTATTTTATCTATGTATGTGTAGTGTTATGTAATAGGGTAATATGTATAATTAGTTTATAATTATAGAGGTATAGTTATAGTGTTATGGTTATAGTTACAGTTATAATTACTGAGTTACATTATTACAAATATAGTTGGAATATAGTTACATTCAGAGTATTATGATAATACTGCTATAGTTACAGCGTTAGACTAATATACTGTCGTAGTTACAGCATTATGTTTTATTTATAGTTTTGCAGTTTAGTTTAGTGTTATAATTATAGTTACCATTATTAATCTTTAATGAAAGCCATTTAATTACATTGATAAACATAAACTTAGTTTTATAGTTATAAAATTATAAAACTATTATAGCAATAAGATTGAAGTATAGTGCTATGATTACATTTATAGTGATAAAGTTATGGTTACAGTATTACTTATATAGGTAGAGTGATAAGTGATTGTGTTATAGAGTTATAATTAAGGTGGCAATGATATAGTGTTAGAACTGTAGTTATAGTGTTAGTACTATAATTATTATGGTCATGTTATAGAGGTGGTATTATAGTTATAATTATAGTGTTATAATGGTGTTGTTACAGTATTATGGTCAGAATTAAATTGTTATATTGTTATAACTATTGTGATATAGTTGTAGAATTTAGTTACAGCTGGATGTATAAGTTATAGAAACATAGTTACTATTAAAAGTTTGGAGTTTTAGTTTTGTAATCATAGTTATTAATAGTTTAAGATTTGTTGTTACTGTTACAGAGTTATAATGTTATATTAGGGAGATATTTATAGTCATAGTTATCATCCTATAGTTATAAGTGTAATGGTAGAGTTATAGATATAATATTATCGTATATTGTTATTAATATAGTTACAGTGTTAGTGTTATAGTAGTAGTATTATAGTGTTATAGTTGAGACTACAGTGGTATGGTTGTTCTACCGTAGTTATAATTATAGTTTTATGGCTATAGTGATAGTCTGATGGTGTTAATGATGGTGATTTGATTGTAGTTACAATGTTATGGTTATAGTTACATTGTTACAGTCTTTGTTAGTGTTATGAAGTTTAGTATTATAGTTATGGGGTTATGGTTATAATGTAATAGTTATAAAGTTTAATTATAGAGATATGTTTTTATTTATAAATTTAGTTATAATGATGCATCATTGTAATTATAATTATATAGTTTTACTATTATAATACTCATTTATACTGCTATACTTATATGGTTATATTGTTATTGTTTCAGTCTTATTGTGGTTTTGTTATACCTATATTGTTATGGTTATAGTTACATTGTTATACTATTAGTGTTATGTTTTAATATTATAGTGCTATAGTAAGAATATTATAAAACTATAGTTATAAAATTATGGTGTTAGTTATAATGTTACAAAGTTATAGGTATAAAGCTATAGTTATATTAGAGCACTAAATCAGAGACATATTGCTGTCATATATTTACTATGCTATAGTTTTAGATATAGTACTGTTGTACTTATAATGCTACAATTTGATAATTTTATAACATCGATATTATAATTACAGTGCTATAATTACTTTTACAGTGCAAGAAGTATAATGGTTACTGTTATACTTATAGGGCTAATGTAATAGTTACAGAGCTTTTGCTATAATTTTCATGCTGTGGTTATAGTGATAGTATTGTAGTTATAATGTTAACTGTAATTATAGCATATTATGTAACTTCAGCTTTGTAAGTATAGAACTGTAAATATTACTCTATAACACTAAAACTATGGGCTAATGTTATATATACTATGTTACAGATTATTGAAATAAAGGGTAGTGTTATATGGATTTTCTATTCCTTTTGTCTGAGTTCTACTTATAGAGTTATAGTTATATTTTATAACAAAGATAATTATATATAATAGTTAAGGTAATCATCATACAAATACAATTATGGATATGGTAGTAGTCATACAAATATAATTATGGATATGGTCCTATTGATATATATTGTTGATATAATAGAGGCTAGGGTTATAGCTTAATTATGGCATTATACTAATAATCATACATATCATATTATACTTAAAGTGTTATGGGGGAATAATAGTTATAGTATTATAGTTTTGGTGTTAACAATGTAGTGAGAGGGATAGTAATATATTAATGATAGTGTTATGCAATGGTGATGGAGATAAGTGTGTAACTTTAGTCTTTTGGTCATAGCAATAGATTATGACTATAGTTATAGAGTAATAGTTACAGAACCAAAGTTATAGCATCATAGATTCAGCTATAAGTCATAGTTTTAGCTATAGTGCTATACTTATTGCTATAGAGTTATATTTATTCTTATCAAGTTATAGAACTATATTTATTGTATTCCTATAGTGCTATTGCCACAATGTGGTGTTATGGTTGAAATAGAGGTATTTATAATATTTTAATTATATTTATAGTGCTAAGGTAATAATTGTAGAGTGATAGTTATTGCTATTTATACAGTGTTAGTTTTATAAAGTTTTTATTAAACCTATGGTTATAGTGTTATATTTAGAAAGTGTTATTCTTTTATATTTAAGTTATAGAATACGTAAAGATATTTTTATAGTTACATGGCTAATGATATAGTGTTGTAAAGTTTTAGTTGTATAGGTATGGTTAAAGTGTTGGAAATTAGAGTTATAATTATATGACATTCATCATAATTATAGTAACAGCACTCTATTTGTAGTGATAGAGTTATAGTGTTATGTTGCTAGGATATAGTTATAGTTCTAGAGTTGTAGTTAAAGTGTTAGTATTATAGTGTTAATGATATAGTTATAGTGTTAGTGTTATAGTTTAGAATTATATTGCAATAGTAATAGATATAAGTACAGTGATACAGTATCACTGACATAGTTCTAGTGTTATGATAGCATAATAATTATAGTGATATAATATTATAGTGATTATGTTATGGCTATAATTGTAGTGTTATAAAGTTGTTAGTTTAAATTATGCTTATTATAGAATCATACGTCTAATTATAGTGTATTTGTTTTAAGTATTTAGTTTTCATTCTAGTTATGGAATCATAGGTGTAGTTATACTTTTATGGTTAATATTATTGTTACAGTCATTTTATACTATTATATTATAGTTTTAATAATAGAGATATAGATATAGTTGTTATAGTTCTATAGTTATAGTGTTATATCTATAGTTATATTTATGTTATTTGTGATATAGTTTGTATTATAGTTATAGTTTTATGATTATAGTAATAGTGGTTTCATTTTTTTATATAATGTTAGGGTTATAGTTTTGTATTTATATTTATAAAGTCAAAGTTTTAGAATCACAATTCTAGTTATATATTCATATTATAATTATAGAGCTATAATTATATTTATATGTTTTATATGTATAATTATATAATTATACAATTATGTTATTTTATAATGTTATATACAGTTATTGTTCTAGTTAGAGTATGGTTATTATTATAGTGTTATAATTATTGTCATAGTGTTATAGTCATAGTTATTTTATAGTTTTTTCATTTCCTCATGATTTCACACACACACACACACGCACGCACACATACATACACATAATGCCACTTGAAAATTACAAAACTCGAAATAAGGATTTATTTTACTTCTTTAAAAAAAGTAACTTTAGGGTGGCTAGGTGGCTAAGTTGGTTAAGCGACTGCCTTCAGCTCAGGTCATGCTCCTGGAGTCCCTGGATTGAATCCCGCATTGCACTCCCTGTTCTGCCGGAAGTCTGCTTCTTCCTCTGACCCTTCCCCCCCTCATGCTCTCTCTTCCCTCTCTCTCTATCATTCTCTCTCTCTCAAATAAATAAAATCTTAAAAATAAATAAATAAATAAATAAATAAATAAATAAATAAATAAAGTTACTTTTAAGACTTATGACTTGAGTGGTGGAGGGGAGACCAGGAAAAGAGCTTGGCTGAGCTCCAGAAACAATATTGGATAATACCCCCCTTCTTGGGGGAGAGGGATTAAGGTGGGCTTCTTTAGTCCCCTCAGAGTCTTCCCCCAACACACACAGTTAACATTATTTTTAGATTCAAGTTCCAGAGAGATGAGACCAAAGAGCAGTATTTTTCATCACATGTCAAAAATGAGATAGAGAGAAGGAGTGGCAGGACAAGGCCTCTCCAATTATCCCTTGGGGGTTAACCCCAGCCCACCTCAGTAATGGGACTGCATAGTGGATTTCCTGCGTTCTAACCCCTAAGTAGGGGAGACCCTAGCCTCTAGACAGAGGCCCTTTTTATTTTTTATTCTGATTAGCCAGTTTAAACCAAAAAGGAACAAAAAGAAATCCTGATCTAACTAACTAATGAACTAACAAAATAAAATAAAATGTGAAGTTTATTGCAAACATTTCTCTCTTTTCTATCCCATACTATGAATCCAGATCATCAAATATCATGTTATGCAGTGTTATGGACCTATGGATTCAGGGGGGTGATCAAAAGTATACAATGTATAATTATTTATGTTTGTCCAACATTATATACACAACAGTATTAGAAAAAGTTATGCTACTGTCAATAAAATTAAGAACGTTTTTTTAATTAAGTTTTTATTAAATTCCAGTTAGTTAACAAACACTGTAATATTAGTTTCAGGCGTACAATTTAGTGATTCAATATATACAACACGGAGTGCTCATTATAAGTACATTACTTAATCCCCATCAACTATTTAACCCATCCCCCCCACCCAACTCCCCACTGTTAACCATCAATTTGTTCTCTATTGTTAAGAGCCAGTTTCTTGGTCTGCCTCTTTTTTTCCCCCCGTGATTTTTTTCTTTCTTAAATTCTATATATAAATGAAATCATGTGGTATTTGTCTTTCTCTGACTGACTTATTTCACTTAGCATAACACTCTCTAGCTCCCTCCACGTTGTTGCAAATGGCTAGATTTCATTCATTTTTATGGCTGAGTAATATCCCATTGTATAGATATGTACCACTTCATCTTTATCTATTCATCTGTCAATGCCCACTGGTGCTGTTTCCATAATTTGGCTATTGTAGTAATGCTACTATAAGCTTTGGGGTGCAAGTATCCCATTGAATTAGTATTTTTGTATTCTTTGGGTAAATACCTAGTAGTGCAACTACTGGATGATAGGGTAGTTATATATTTAATTTTGTGAGGAACCTCCATACTGCTTTCCAGAATGGCTGCACCAATTTAATTCCCACCAAGAGTGTAAGAGGGTTCCCCTTTTTCCACATCCTTGCCAACACCACACGTGTTGTTTCTTTTGTTGTTGATTTTAGCCTTTCTGACTGGTGTGAAGTGATATCTCATTATAGTTTTTTTTTATGTTATCTTAATCACCGTACAGCGCATCATTAGTTTTTGATGAAGTGCTCCAAGATTCATTGTTTACATATAACACCCAGTGGTCCATGCACATGCAATATGTGCCCTTCTTAATACCCACCACCTGGCTCACGCATTCCCCCAAACCCCCTTCCCTCTAAAACCCTCTGTTTGTTTCTCTGAGTCCACAGTCTCTCATGGTTCATCTTCCCTTTAAATTTGCCCCTTTTACTTTCCCCTTCCTTCTCCTAATGTCCTCCATGTTATTCCTTATGTTCCACAAGTAAGTGAAACCATATGATAATTGAATTTTTCTGCTTGACTTATTTCACTCAAAATAATCTCCTCCAGACTTATCCAAGTTGAAGCAAAAGTTGGGTATTCATCCTTTCTGATGGCTGAGTAATATTCCATTGTATATATGGACCACATCTTTATCCATTCATCTGTTGAAGGGCATCTTGGCTCTCTTCACAGTTTGGCGATTGTGGACATTGCTACTATGAACATTGGGGTACATATGGCCCTTCTTTTCACTACATCTGTATCTTTGGGGTAAATACCCAGTAGTGCAATTGCTGGATCATAGGGTAGCTCTATTTTTAATTTTTTGAGGAATCTCCACACTGTTTTCCAAAGTAGCTGCACCAACTTGAATTCCCACCAAAAGTGTAAGAGGGTTTCCCTTTCTCCGAATCCTTGCCAACATTTCTTGTTTCTTGCCTTGTTAATTTTGGCCATTCTAACTGGTGTAAGGTGGTATCTCAATGTGGTTTTGATTTGAATTTCCCTGATGGCTATTGATGATGAAAATGTTTTCCTCGGTCTGTTAGCTATTTGTATGTCTTCATTGGAGAAGTATCTATTCATGTCTTCTACCCATTTTTTTACTTGATTATCTGTTTTTTGGGGGTGTTGAGTTTGAGAAATTCTTTAAAGATCTTGGATATCAGCCCTTTGTCTGTAGTGTCATTTGCTAATATCTTCTCCCATTCCGTTGGTTGCCTCTTTGTTTTGTTGACTGTTTCCTTTGCTGTGCACAAGCTATTTATCTTGATGAAGTCCCAAAAGTTCATTTTTCACTTTTGTTTCCCTTGCCTTTGGATATGCATCTTGAAAGAAGTTGCTGTGGCTGATGTTGAAGAGGTTATTGCCTATGTTCTCCTTTAGGATTTGGATGGATTCCTGTCTCACATTAAGGTCTTTCAACCATTTTGAACTTATCTTTGTGTATGGTGTAAGAGAATTGTCAAGTTTCATTCTTCTATACATAGCTATATAATATTCCCAGCACCATTTACTGAAGAGACTGCCTTTTTTCCACTGGATATTTTTTCCTGCTTTGTTGAAGATTATCTGACCATAGAGTTGAGGGTACATTTCTGGACTCTCTGTTCCATTGGTCTTTGGGTCTTTGTGCCAGCACCATGTTGTTTTGGTGATCACAGCTTTGTAATAAAGCTTGAAATCAGGCAATGTGATACCCCCAGCTTTGTTTTTCTTTTCAACATTTCCTTGGCGATTTGGAGTCTTTTCTGGTTCCATACAAATTTTAGGATCGTGTGTTCTAGCCTTTTGAAAAATGCTGATGGCATTTTGATCAGGATAGCATTGAAAGTGTAGATTGCTCTGGGCACCATATATATTTTAACAATGTTTATTCTTCCAATCCATGTGCATGGAATAGTTTTCCATCTTTTTGTGTCTTCTTCAGTTTCTTTCATGAGTGTTCCATAGTTTCTGGATTATAGATCCTTTACATCTTTGCTTAGGTTTATTCCAAGGTGTCTTATGGTTTTTGGTGTTATCTCATTATACTGTATCTGTATTTTCCTGAAGATGAGTGATGAACATCTTTTTATGTGTCTATTCGCCAAGTTGATGTCCTCATTAGAAAAACATCTATTCATGACTTCTCCCCATTGTTTAATTAGATTATTTATTTTTGGGGTATTTAATTCTATAAGTGCTTTATATATTTTGTATACTAACCCTTTATCAGATATGTCATTTGGAAATATCTTCTCCCATTCTGAACATTGTATTTTAGTTTTGTTGATTGTTTCTTTTGCTGAGCAGAAACTTTTTATTTTGATGAAGTCCCAAGACTTTATATTTACTTTTGTTTCCCTTCCCTCAGGAGATACATCTAGTAAGAAGTTTCTGTGGTTGATGTCAAAGAAGTTACTGCATGTTTTCTTCTCTAGGATTTTAATGGTTTACCATTAGGTATTTAATTCACTTTGAATTTACTTTCATTTATGGTTTGAGAGTGTTGACCAGTTTCCTCCTTTTACATGATGCTGTTCAAGTTTCCCACCACCATTTGTTGAAGAGACCGTTTTTTTTCCGTTAGATATCCTTTTCTTTCTGTCAAAAATTAGTTGACCATATAGTTATGAGTTCATTTCTGGATTTTCTATTCTGTTGCATTGATCTATGTGTCTGTTTTGTGCCTATACCACACTGCCTTGATCACTACTGCCTTGTAATATTACTTGAAGTCTAGAATTGTGATGCTTTCCAGCTTTGCTTTTGTTTTTGAAGATTGCTTTGGCTATTTGCAGTCTTTGGGGTTCTATACAAATTTGAGGATTTTTGTTCTAACTCTGTGAAAAATGCTGTTGGTACTTTGATAGGGATTGCATTAAATGTGTAGATTCCTTTGGGTGGTATAGACATTTTAACAATATTTGTTCTCCCAATTCTTAACCATGTAATGTTTTTCCATTTCTTTTTGTCATCTTCAATTTCTTTAGTAAGTATTTTTTTAATACTTTTCAGAGTAGAGAACTTTTACCTGTTTGGTTAGTTTATGCCTAGGTATCTTATGGTATTTGGTGCAAATGCAAATGGGATTGATTCCTTAGTTTCTCTTTCTTCTATTTCATTATTGGTGTATGATATGCAACAGATTTTTGTGCATTGATATTTGTATCCTGTGACATTACTGACTTTGTCTATCAGTTCTATCAATTTTTTGTTGGAGTCTTCCAGGTTTTCTACATAGAATATCCTGTCATTTTCAAATATGAAAGTTTGAATTCTTCCTTGTCAATTTCAATGCATTTTATTTTTACTTATTTTTTTTTGTGTTTTCTGATCGCTGAGGCTAAGACTTCCAGTACTATGTTAAATAACAGTGGTGTTGGGGCACCTGGGTGTCTTAGTAGGTTAAGCATCTGACTCCTGATTTTGGATCAGGTATGATCTCAGGGTCATGAAATTAAGCCCCACATTTGGCCCCAGGCTCAATGCTGAGTGTGCTTGGATTCTCTCTCCCTTTGGCCCTCCCCACAAAGGCTTTCTCTCTCTAAATAAATAAATAAATAAAATAACAGTGGTGAGAATGGAGAGCCCTGTCTTTTTCCTGACCATACAGAAAGTTATCAGGTTTCCCACTGAGGATGGTATTAGTAGTGTGCATTTGTACATGACCTCTATTATGTTCAGGTATGTTCCTCTATCCATACCTTGTTGAGGATTTCTGTTGTGTTTCTATGTTGTACTTTGTCATATCCCTTTTCTTCATCTATTGAGGGGATAACATGGTTATTATCCTTTTCTTTGAAATGTGGTGCATTACATTGATTGATTGGTAATATTGAACCAATCTTGCATCCCAGGAATAAATCCTACTTGATCATGTTGATTGATTCTTTTAATATACTGTTGTATTCAATTTGCTAGTATTTTGTTGACAAGTTTTGCATCCATGTTCATCAGGGATACACCTGCAGTTCTCTTTTTTCAAGGAGTTTTTGATTTTGGAATCAAAGTAATCCTGGCCTTGTAGGTTGAGTTTCCAAGTTTTCCTTCCATTTCTATTTTTTGGGATAGCTTGAGAAAAATAGGTACTAACACTTCTTTAAATGTTTGGTAGAATTCTCCTTGGAAGCCATCTGGACCTAGACTTTTGTGGAAGATTATTGATATCTGATCCAATTTCTTTGGTGATTATGGTTCTGTTCAAATTTTCGATTTCTTCCTGTTTCACTTTTGGTATGTTTTTATATGTTTCTAGGAAGTTATCCATTTCTTTCAGAGTGCCCAATTTTTTGGCATATCATTTTTCATAACATTCTCTTATAATTTTTTGTATTTCTGTGGTTTTGGTTGTTATTTCTCCTCTTTCATTTACATTTTTATTTATTTGGGTTCTTTCTCTTTTCTTTTTGATAAGTCTGACTAGGGGTTTATCAATTTTATTTTTTCAAAGAACCATTTCCTGGTTTCATTGATATATTCTAGTATTTTTGTTTCTATATAATTTATTTCTGCTTTAATCTTTATTATTCCCTTTCTTCTGCTGCCTTTAGATTTCATTTGTTATTCTTTTGTAGGTCCTTTAGGTGTAATTTTAGGTTGCATTTCTGAGATTTTTCTTGCTTCTTGTGATAGGCCTGTATTGCTATATACTTCCCATTTAGGACTGCTTTTATTGCATCCCAAAGGTTTTGGAACTTCATGCATTCATTTTCATTTGTTTCCATTTTTTTTTAAGTTTTCTTTAATTTCCTGTTTGATGCATTCATTCTTTAATAAGATATCCTTTAATTTCCATGTATATGTGGCTTTTCCAAATTTTTTCCTATGGTTGACTTCAAGTTTGATGGTGTTGTGGTCTGAAAATATGCATGATTTGATCTCAATCTTTTTGTACTTGCTGAGGCCTCCTATGTGATCTATTCTGGATAACGTCCCATGTGTACTTGAAAACAATGCATATTCTTCTGCTTTAGGATGAAATATTTTGAATATATCTGTTAAGTCCCTCTGGTCCAGTGCATCATTCAAAGCCATTGTTTCCTTGTTGATTTTCTGCTTAGATGATCTGTCCATTGATGTACATAGGTATTAAAGTCCCCTACTATTCTTCTATTATTATCAATGAGTTCCTTTATGTTGGTTATTGTTTTCTATATTTGAGTGCTCCCTAGCTGGGAGCATAAATATTTATAATTGTTAGACCTTTTTGTTAGACAGACCCCTTTATTATGATATAATGCCATTTCTCATTTCTTATTACAGACTTTGGTTTAAAATCCTGTTTTTCAAATGTAAAAATTCTAGTCCAGCTTTCGTTTGTCCTCCATTTGCATGGTAAATATTTCTTCATCCCCTCATTTTCAATCTGAAGGTGTCATTCTGTCTAAAATGAGTCTCATGTAGGCAGCATATAGACAGGTCTTGTTGTTGTTGTCGTTGTTGTTTATTTCTTATGCATTCTGATACTCTGTCTTTTGATTAGAACATTTAGTCCATTTACATTCACAGTAATTATTGGTAACTGAATTTTGAGCCATTTTATTACTTGTTCCTGGAGATTTTCTCTTTTCCTTTCCAGTTTTTGTTGTGTTTGGTCTTTCCTTCCCATTCAGAGCCCCCTTTACTATTTCTTGCAGGGGTGTTTTAGTTGTCATAAACTCCTTTAGTTTTTGTTTTTCTCAGAAACTCTTTATCTCTCCTTGTATTCTGAATGACAGCCTTGGTGGTTAGAGTATTCCTGGCTGCAGATTTTTCCCATTCAGCACATTGACTATATTCTGCCACTCTATTCTAGCCTGCCAAGTTTCTGTGGAGAAACTTGTTGCTAACCTTAATATCTTTTCTAATAGACCTATCTTTTTCTCTTTCTAATATCTTTTCTAAGACTAATTTAGTCTTACCACCTTTAGGATTTTTCTCATTAACACAATATTTTTCAAATTTAAATATAGCATGTTTTGGTGTTGGCCTGATTTCACTGATTTTTTATGGGAATTCTCTGTGCCTCCTGGATATGGGAGTCTATTTTCTTCCCTAGATTAGGAAAGTTTGAATTTCCTCAAATAATCCTTCTGCCCCTTGCTTCCCTCTCCTCTTCTTGGATACTCCTACGATACAATGTTATTATATTTCCCAGAGTCACTGAGTTACCTATTCTAATTTTGTGATCTAAGATTTTTCTTTCCCTGTTTTGTTCAGCTTCATTATTTTTCATAATTCTTTTATATCACTTATGCATTCCTTTGATTCTTCTATCCTTATGGTCTTTAAATGCAGTTCACTTTGAATCTCAGTTATTATACTTTTCATTTTCAGCCTGATTGATTTTAAACTCTTTTATCTATGAAGTAAGAGTATCCCTAAAGTCTTCCATTCTTTTCTCAACCCCCAGCTATTATCCTTAGAATTGTTGCTTTAAATTCCAGATCAGGAATATTATTTATATGTTTTGATTAGATTCCTGGATTTTATATTTGCTTGTTCTTTTTTTTGAGGTGAATTCCTCTGTCTCAGCATTTTGTCTAGGCCTCTGTCTTCTCTGTATTAGGAAAGCCCATTATGTTTCTTAATCCAGAGAGTAATGGTTTTATGAAGAAGACATGTAATGTCCAGGGCCTGGCACTTCAGAAAGTGTCTCTGGTGTATACAGCATATACTTTGCTGCTGTGTTATGGTTGCTCTGTCCTTCAGACCAGTCCTCTGAAGGGTTTCCCCTTGCCTGCAGTGAGGACTGCTTGGATCTTGGTAAGAGTGTGACAAGTTTTAACTAGGTATGCTCTGGTCTGTTTATTAAAACAGGGCTGGTGCTATTTCCACTAGAGTTAAAGCATTTGCAGAACTATATGTTCAGTAAATGTGCTGTGGGTAAGGGTGTGTGCTCATCTTCTTGGGGATTGGCCCACTGCACTGTTTTCAGGCACATGTACTCAAGAAAAGCAGTACCATCAAAACATGGGGGGAGGGGCTTGGTGTAAGTAGAATAGGCATTCAGTCTTGGTGCTGTGCTGTTACTGAAGTTAATTTAGGCTGAGAGGCAAAGGAAGGAAATGACACCAGGAGGTTCTTTTGTTCCCAAAGAGGGGAGTTTTAGTTTGGTGCTATCAGGGAAGCCTTCCCAGAAGAGCAAATAATTTCCCCTTATGAGCCCTGGATGTTTTTCAGATCACTGCTTTCACACTGAATGTGTCCATGGTTGCTTGCCTACATGGAGTAGTGTAGTGCATTTCCAGTTCTATACCATCCAGGCCAGCTGAGTTTTAAAACTCCAAACTTTAGGAACATTTTATGGCTGGGACCTGTAGTAATCTTCTAGGGGAGTATTTTCTCATGCTCTGATTGATTCAGGTTTGGCCCAGATTGGCAGTTGCACCAGAGTACAGGAGCATGAGGTTTAGAGCAAAGCACACTAAAGAGGCAGTGTCCAGTGCACTTATACTTAAGGGTCGTGGAGGGAAATGGTGTCACTGGCTCCTTTGTTACTGGAGATGCAATGCTACCTCTCTCAAATATGCCTCGAAAAGAGGAAACTATCTCTCCCTGTATGTCTTAGGTGATCCTCAGATTGTGCTATCTGTCTCTTGTTACCTGTCCCCCTTCTCTGCACAGAACACTCAGGGCTCTATACCAGCACACCGTAGACCTCTAAAACTCCAGTAATTTAATTAATCCTCTTAATTTCAGTTATTGTATTTTCAGTTCAAGAATTTCCATTTAACTACTTTTCATACTTTCTCATTCTCAGCAGCTCAGTTTTTGATCTTATCCTACATCAATTTGAAAAATTAGATGTAGTTAATTTCAAGTCTGTGTCTATTATTTCCATGATTTCTATTCCCATGGGATTTTTTTTAAATGTCTGCTGTTTTCCTTGATTTCTAGCTTGAGTTTTGTTTTCTTTTTTTTTTTCTTTTTATTCTTTGCCCAAGGGGTACAGGTCTGTGAAACATCAGGCTTACATCTTTCACAGCATTCACCAAAGCACAAACCCTCCCCAATGTCCATAACCCATCCACCCTATCCCTACCCACAGTCTCTCATGGTTCATCTCCCCTTTCTATTTACCCCAATTCACTTTTCCTTCCCTGCCCCTAGAGTCCTCCATTTTATTCCTTATGTTCCACAAGTAAGTGAAACTATATGATAGTTGACTTTCTCTGCTTGACTCATTTCACTCAGCATAATCTCCTCCAGACCCGTCCATGTTGATACAAAAGTTGGGTATTCATCCTTTCTGATGGCTGCGTAATATTCCATTGTATATAGGGACCTCATCTTCTTTATCCATTCGCCTGTTGAAAGGCATCTTGGCTCTTTCCACAGTTTGGCAATTGTGGACATTGCTGCTATGAACATTGGGATACATATGGCCCTTGTTTTCACTACCTCTGTATCATTGGGGTAAATACCCAGTAGTGCAATTGCACAGTCATAGGGTAGACCTATCTTTAATTTTTTGAGGAATCTCCACACCATGGAATAATTTAATTTTTTAAGGTGGAATAATATTCAATTGTGTGTACAGAGCACATTTTCTTTATTCATCTGTCCACATCTTGGTCATTGTGAATAATGTTACAGTGAACAGATATTTTTTGGAGATCCTAATTTCTATGTTTTTGGATATCTACCCATATATGGAATTACCAGATCACATGATAGTTCAATTTTTAATTTTTTAAGTAACTCTGTTCCATTGTGGTGCACCATTTTACATTCCCACTCACAATTAACAGTGTACAAGTGTTCCATTTCCTCTTAATCCTCACCAATACATATTATTCTATCATCTATTATTATCTATAATGTGATAATAACTATATATATCTATAATGTGATATAGATATAGATAATATCTATAATGTGATAATAATAAGCATACAGATTTAAGATGATATCTCATTTTGGATTTAATTTCAATTCTGTTGATTATTAGTGATGTTGAACATCTTTTCACGTATCTGTTAATTATTTACATGTTTTTAGAAAATATCTACTAGACTCTTCCCCATTTTTAATTGGATTGAATTAAGTTTAATTAAGTTGAAGGATTTCTTTATTTTGGATTTCAAGCACTTAGCAGATAGAGCCTTTGCAAATACTTTCTCCCATTCTGCATATTGCCTTTTGACCCTATTGATTGTTTCTTTACTGTGCAGAAGCTATTTAGTCTTATATAGTCCCGTATGTCTATTTTTGCCTTTGTTGCCTATGGTTTTAATGTCATATCTAAGAAATCATGTCCAGGCATTATATTTTTGCTTGTAGTGTAAGATAATGATCTAGTTTTATTTATTTATTTATTTATTTATTTATTTATTTACTTACTTACTTACTTACTTACTATTATTTATTTATTTATTATTCTGCATACAAAAATCTAGATTTCACAGCACCATTTGTTGAAGAGACAATCCTTTCCTCTTTGTCCATTTCCGGCACCCTTGTTAAAAATTAAATGAATATGTCTGGGTTTATTTCTGGGCTCTTTTACCCATTTGGTTTTTATGTCTATTTTAATGCCAGTGCCATACTATTTTAACTACTATAATTTTATTTTTATTTTATTTTTTTTTTTTAAAGATTTTATTTATTCATTTGACACAGAGAGAGAGATTACAAGTAGGCAGAGAGGCAGGCAGAGAGAGAGGAGAGAGGAGGAAGCAGGCTCCCCGCTGAGCAGAGAGCCCGATGTGGGCCTCGATCCCAGGACCCTGGGATCATGACCTGAGCCGAAGGCAGCGGCTTTAACCCACTGAGCCACCCAGGCGCCCTACTATAATTTTATATATTATTTTTAGATCAGGAAATGTGATGGCTCCAATTTTGTTCCTTTTAATTGAGATTGTTTTGTCTGTTCATGGTTTTCTGTGCTTCCTTGTGAATTTTAGGATAGTTTTTTTCTATTTCTGTGAAAAATGCCTTAGAATTTTGAAAAGTATTACATTGAATCTGGAGATTGCTTTGGAAGATATTGACATTTTAACAATATCAAGTCTTCCAATTTATGAACAGAGAAGTCTTCACATTTATTTATGTCTTTAATTACTTTCACCAATCTTGCCATTTTCATTGTACAAGCCTTCAGCCCCCTTGGTTAAATTTACTTCTAAGTATTTTATTCTTTTGATGCTTTTGTAAATGGAATTGTTTTCTTTATTTCTTTTTTGGACACTGCATTAGTAGCATGTAGAAATAAAATTTATTTTTGTATTTTGATTTTACATTGTGAAACTTTAATTTATTAGTTTCAACATTTAGAGAAAATGACTGGAATTTAAATAGAAACTGAATATACATATTAGAGTCTCTAGGGCTTTCTACGTGTAAGATTATGTCATATGAAAACAGAGATAATTGTACTTCATATTTTTCAATTAGACTGTTCTTCCCTTTCTTTTTCTTGTCTAATCATTCTACCTAGGACTTCCTATGTCTTGTTAAATAGAAGTGGTGAAAGTATATCCCAGTTTTGTTCCTGATATTAGAGGAAAAGCTTTCAGATTTTCAGTTGAGAATTTTTCATTTATTATGTTGAAATAAATTATTTTTATAACTATTGTTTTAAAGTTTTTACCATGAAAAGTTGTTGAATTTTGTCAAAGATTTTCCTGCATCTACTGAGATAATCATGTGCCTTTTATTCTTCATTCTGTTAATGTGCTGTATCACATTAATTGATTTGAATGTGTTGAATAATTCTTGTACCCCAGGTATAAATCCCACTTGGCTTATGGCATATGAATTTTCAAGTTGCTGTTGAATTGGTTTGTTCTTAACCAAAAGAGAGCAATGGTGGCTGTACCTGTAGAAGACAAAAGAGTTTTTTTTTTAATTCCATATATTAATTTGACACAGAGAGAGAGATTACAAGTAGGCAGAGAGGCAGGCAGAGAGAGAGGAGGAAGCAGGCTCCCTGCTGAGGAGAGAGCCCAATGCGGGCCTCGATCCCAGGACCCTGGGATCATGACCTGAGCCCAAGGCAGTGGCTTTAACCCACTGAGCCACCCAGGCGCCCGACAAAAGAGTTTTTAAGTCAAAAACTGTCACAAGAGACAAAAAGGTACATTCTATAATGACAAAAGAGACAATTCACCAAGGAGATATAACAATTATATATGCACCCAATGTCAGAACACCTAAATATATGTAACATTTAAGGGAGAAATACATAGCAATATAATAAAAGTAGGAAACTTCAATGCCACAAATTCAATAATGGATGAAATATCCACACAGAAAATTAATAACAAAAGAGTAGGCTTGAACAATCCTAAAGACCAAATTAACCTAACAGACATATAGTACATTCTACCCAACAGCAGCAGAATATACATTTTCCTCAAGCACACATGGAATACTCTCCAGGATAGATTCCAAGCTAGGTCACAAAACAAGTATTAGCAAATTTAAGAATATAATATCCGACAAAATCTCTATTCTTATCACAATGGAATGGAACTCAACTTACATTCTTGTTATTGGTTAAGATTTCCTGATTTTTAGGTTCAAGATTCATGAATCAATTGTAACAACCTGTGCATTTTTGTGAATTGGTTGTGTTTTTTTCTAAGTTATCTGATTTGTTAGTATATAATATAGTATATAGTATATAGTATCTATCACACTATGTATTTTTGTGGCTATGTTGTATCATTTTTGCTTCCATTTCTCATTTTGGTTTTTGGGCCTTTTCTTTCTTAATGTAGTTAAATGATTGATAATTTTTTTCTAGACTGATCATTACTCTCAATGTTATATTATTGTTTATTTTGCTCTCTATTTATTTCTGATTTTTCCTTGTGTTTTTTTCCTTTACTAAATTTCAGCTATGGTTCTTCTTTTTCTAGTTCCTTGTGGTTTAATGTTGTTTGAACTTTTTTCTTAGCACAAACATTTATAGCATAAATTTCACTGTAACATCTGCTTTCACTGCACCCCTTGTGTTTTGGAATATTGTGTTTTCTTTCTCTTTTGTTTTTAGACATATTTTGTTTGGCCTTTTGATTTCTTACTTGGCCCATTAGTTGTGTGGTAGTGTGTTGTTTAATATTTACATATTAAAATTTAATATTTACACTGTAGACTGTAGCTTTTCCAGCTTTGTTTTATAGTTGATTTTCAGTTTTGTACCATTGTGGTTGGAATATATACTTGGTATGATTTCAGTCTTCCTAAATTTGTAATATTTGTTATGTCTCTTTTTATGTCATACAACCAGGGGAATCTTCTGAGTACTTGAAGAAAATCTGTATTCTGGATGGAATTTTTTAAAAGGTTTTATTTATGTATTTGAGAGAGGGAGAGAGAGAGAACATGACCAGGGGGAGGAGCAGAGGGAGAGGAGAAGCACAATCCCCGCTGAGTGTGGAGCCTGATACAGGGCTCAATCCCTCCCCAGCACCCTGAGATCATGACCTGAGCTGAAGTCAGATGCTTAACTGACTGAGCCACACAGGCACCCCTGGAATGTTTTGTATATATACATATCTTTAGAACCATGTATTCTAAAGTATACTTCAAGTAAAAAAAAAGTTCTTATTGAAAAAAATCTTTAATTGAGGGTACTCACTTAAAATAAAGCATATCATAAAGAAAGAAGAAAGAAGAAAGAAAGAAAGAAAGAAAGACAAAGAAAGGAAGGAAGAAAGAATATCAGAGGGAAGATGGGTCTGGGGGAGGGGTGAAGGGGATTAAAAGCACACTTATCGGGGCACCTTGGTGGCTCAGTGGGTTAAAGCCTCTGCCTTCGTCTCAGGTCATCATCTCAGGGTCCTGGGATCCAGCTCCGCATCAGGCTCCCTCATCAGTGGGGAGCCTGCTTCCTTCTCTCTCTTCCTGCCTCTCTGCCTACTTGTGATCTCTCTCTCTCTCTGCCAAATAAATAAGTAAAATCTTTAAAAAGAAGCACACTTATCATTATGAGCACTGACTAATGATGTCTAGAATAATTGAATTGCTATATTGTACACCTGAAACTAATAAAACACTGTATGCTAACTATACTGGAATTAAAATTAAAAACAATATAAAAATCCATAACAAAAGGAAAACCTGAAGATACACAAATAATTGGAATAAAACAATACATTCTTGATCAGTGGATTAAAGAAGAAATCAAAAGGGAAGTTAGAAAATATCTTGAGACAAACAAAAATGGAAATAACTTACCAAAATTTATGGGAATCTGTGAAAATAGTACTAACAGGGAACATTTTAGTGACAAATTCCCATATTTAAAAGGAAGATCTGATATAAACTATATAACTTTATACCTGAGCTATAAATAAATAGAAAATATGAATAGATCTATAACTAGCAGGAGACTGAATCAATAATCAAAACTTTCCGATAAAGAAAAGCCCAGGACCACATTGTTGTAAGGGTGAATTCTTCCGATATTAATACCAATTTTTTCAGTCTTTCAAAGAATTGAAAACACTCTCAAACTTATTTTACGAAGCCAGAATCACCATGATACCAAAGCTGAAGAAACTATAGGAAAAGAAAATTATAGGCCAATATACTTGATAAACATAGATGAAAAACAAAACAAACAGAAAACCTCTACAAACTGCTAGCCTCCAACTTTATCTTAGTGCAAAATATAAAGGCCTGCCACTATAGCCAAACAATCCATTGAAAAATTTCATACATTCCTAATTTCAAGATCTGAGATTTGGCTCACACTAGTACACAGTTTTAGAATACCCTCTTGCTCCCTGGTAATTTAATTCCATGACTTTTCTTAACCAGTATTGGAAATTTCTGAGCATCACCACATCCAAAAGATTTGACAAACCTCAACTTCATCTGTTATCTTAGTTTTATTCTTTTCATCACTTGAGTACATTATTTATACTAAACATACATTTTATTATATAATCATTATTTGTTCACATAGTATTCTATCTATATTGTAATCTGTTCCTGGTTATCAGTCTGATTTTTCCCTTTCAGACACACATAATCATGTAAGTACATATCATACTAATTACATATAAGTACATATCATACTAATTACATAAGTGTCTGTGAAGGACTAACTGTAAAGTTGAAATGAAATACACAACTATAATATTTAGCTTACTGAAATAAACTCAGAAATTTCATGGACTATTCTTGTTTCCCCAGTAACTTAAAATCTGTAAATGTTTGATATTCAGCTCCACTGTGAAATTTTAAAAATGTGCCCCTACTTCATATTCCAGAATTCTGAGTGGTAGTTTCATCTTCAAAGAAAAGTGATAAAAGAGAGCGTTTATTTTTTCCATATAATTTTTAAAGCAATGGAAGCAAAATGGTGCCTTCAAAGATAATTCACAATTTAATGTAGCTATTTTATGAGAGGAAAATACTACTGATTTAGAATGACCCAGATGTTTGGAAAAATTCACAATGAAAAAAATTCTCAGTGAGTCTTTGGATTCTTATTTTATATACACATTACCCTAGCTAATATTTCTGGTTTTAGCTATATAGTGGCTGACAAGGCTTTCAGAAAGAAATTAGGATACAGATGTATTTATCATTCTTTTTTTAAAGATTTTCTTTCTTTCTTTCTTTCTTTCTTTCTTTCTTTCTTTCTTTCTTTCTTTCTTTCTTTATTTGACAGAGAGAGATCACACATAGGCAGAGAGAGAGAGAAGGAAGCAGGCTCCCTGCTGAGCAGGGAGCCCGATGTGGGCCTCCATCCCAGGACTCTGAGATCATGACCTGAGCTGAAGGCAGAGGCTTTAACCCACTGAGCCACACAGGCACCCATAATTCATCATTCTTTAGGCATTTTCAAGTGTTAGCTTCATGGCTGACTCTTCTATGGCTAATGAGAAAGTATTGTTACTGTGGAAATCTATTCTTGAATCATATTAGCTTGAACACATTTATATACTATACTGAAGTTTTTAAAAGGAATTAGTAATTAATGTAACAATAAACAACATAGAACCACTTTATTTTGTATAGCATTCAATGAACCTTATATTTTGAAGGAAGAAACCACGTCTTATTTTCTCAAACAAAATTTTACTAGGTTTAGGAATTAGGTCAAGTAGAAAATTGAAACTTTCAATTAATAACAGGTTATTTTTATTACAGAAACAAGAATAATAAAGATAAAGGAAGAAATT
Source organism: Ailurus styani (assembly GCA_002007465.1). NCBI lineage: Eukaryota > Metazoa > Chordata > Mammalia > Carnivora > Ailuridae > Ailurus > Ailurus styani. The sequence goes on along the minus strand of LNAC01001486.1, from coordinate 13,437 downwards.
TATTTTGTAAAATATCAGTGAATATAACTTAGATATATGACTCAATTAAAAAAATTATAGTCTGTAACTTTTGGATCAATCAGAAACATTGATTAAACATTAAGGAGTATGTTGTTCTCACCCCCTCCACTCATGTTGAAGACCTAACATCTGATACCTCAGAATGAGATTGTATTTGGAGATAAGACCTTTACAGAGGTAATTGAGGTTAAGTGATATAATAGTTGTAAATATATATACTCAACATCAGAGCACCTAAATGTATAAAACAAATATTGACAAATATGAATGGAGAAATAGGTAGCAATACAATAAAAATAAGAAATGTTCATACCCAATTGTCAGTAATGGATAGAATAATCAGACAGAAGATAAATAGACAAAGGATCTGAATAACACTATAGACCAAAGAGACTCAACAGATATACAGAATACCCAATAACAGCAGAATATACATTCTCCTCAGGTGCACATGAAACATTTTCCAGGATAGACTTATTAGGCCACAAAAAAGCCTCCTTTTTTAATAAAAGAGAAATTATATGAAGAATCTTTTTCTGATCACAGAGGAATGAAACTGGAAAGCAATATGAGAAGGGAAATTGGAAAATACCAAAATATGTGGAAAACAAGCAGAATACTTTGAAACAACCAATGGGCCAAGTAAGTCATGAGGGAAATTAGAAAATTCCTTGAGACAAATGAAAACTTAAATACAACATACCAAAATATAGGATATATTGAAAGTAGTACTAAGAGTGACATTTATATCTGTAAATGAATACGTTAAAGTAAGGAAATTACAACCTACTTTACACTTCTTGAAACTAGAAAAAGAAGAACCAACTACACTCAGGGCTAATAGAAGAAAGGAAAAAAAGATTAGAGCAGAAATAAAGTAGAGATTAGAAAGCAATAGAAGAAGCGCCTGGGTGGCTCAGTCGTTAAGCATCTGCCTTTGGCTCAGGTCATGATCCCGGGGTCCTGGGGTCGAGCTCCACGTTGGGCTCCCTGGTCAGCGGGAAGCCTGCTTCTCCCTCTTCCACCCCCGCTTCTTGTGTTCCTTCTCTCACTATCTCTGTCAAAAAATAAATAAAATCATTTTTTAAAAAAAGAAAATAGAAAAAAATGAATGAAACTAACAGTTAATTTTTTAAAAAGATCAATAAAATTGATGTCTTTAAATGATAAGAAAGAAAAGATTCAAATAAGTGAAAACAGAAGTGTAAGTGGGGATATTAAAACTGAGGACACAGAAATAAAAAGGATTATAAGAAAATACAATGAAAAATTTTATGTCAACAAATTGGATAACTTAGAAAAAGATGGATGAATTCTTAGCAACATTCAATCTACCAACAGAATCATGAAGAAATAGAAAAGCCAAACAGACTAATAATGAGTAAGGAGATTGGATCAGAAATTTTTTGAAAAAGGCTCCCAATAGAGAAAATTGCAGGACCATATAGATTCTCTGGAGAATTCTATCATATATTTAAAGAAGAAATAATATAAATATTTCTGAAACTCCTTAAATAATTAAAGAGGAGGGAACTACTAAGAACATTCTATAAGGCCATCATTATTCTGATGCCAAAGCCAAAGACTACAAGAAAACAATAGACCAATATCCATGACAACTATTGATGCAAAAATTGCCAACAGAATCCTGGCAAACTGAATTCAACACCACATTAAAGGGATTATATACTATTAAAGAATAAGAGTTGTTCCTGGAATGCAAGAATGTTTAAACATATGAAAATCAATGAAATACACTATATTTTTTTAGATTTTATTTATTTGAAAGAAAGAGAGAGTACAAGCAGGGGGAGTGGTGGGCAGAAGGAGAAGGAGAAAGAGGGTCCCCGCTCAGCAGGGGACCTGATGTGGGGCTCAATCCCAGGACCCTGGGATCATTACCCGAGCTGAAGGCAGATGCTTAACCCATCTGAGCCACACAGGTGCCCCATGAAGTACACCATATAAACAGAATGAAGGACAAAAATCATAGCATCTTCTCAGTTGATACGGAAAAATGTATTTGACAGTAGTCAATACCCTTTTATGATAAAAACACTCAACGAACTAGGAATAGAAGGAAAGTACCTCAACATAAAAAAAAAACAACAACAACCCATACAGTTACCATCATACTCAATAGTGAAAGACTGAACTATTTCCTCTAAGATCAAAACGAGGCAAGGTTACCTTTTCTCACCACTTCTATTCAACATTATACTGGACTTCCTAGTAAGAAAAAATAAGGAACAAAGCAAAAAAAGTCATCAAAATTGGAAAAATATATGTAAGCTTATTTTTTTTCACAGCTTGCATAATCAAAACTCTAGATATTCCACAAAAACCTGTTTACAACTAATAAAATAGCTCATCAAAGTTGTAGTATACAAATCAACACACAAAAATCAGACTTCTATACACTAATAATCAATACCTGGTAAAATAAATAAAGAAAAATCTGCTTAAAAACATCAAAAATAATAAAATGCTTAAGAATAAAACTTGTCAAGGAGTTAAAAGACTTGCACAGTGATACAAATTATTGCTGAAAGAATTTAAACAAGAAACAAAGTGGAAGTTATCCCTGTTCATGGGTTAAAAGACTTAATATTGTTGGGGCACCTGGGTGACTCAGTGGATTAAAGCCTCTGCCTTCAGCTCAGGTCATGATCTCAGGATCATGGGATCAAGCCCCACATGGGGGGTCTCTGCTCAGCAGGGAGCCTGCTTCCTCCTCTCTCTCTGCCTGCCTCTCTGCCTACTTGTGATCTCTCTCTCTGTGTCAAATAAATAAATAAAATCTTTAAAAAAAGACCTAATATTGTTAATATGTTTGTTCTACCCAAAGCAATCTGCAGATTCAAGGCAATCCCTATCAGTATCCAATGACTTTTTTTGAAAAAATATTTCTTAAAAAATCATTCTAAAATTCACAAGGAATATTAAGAGATTCTGAACAGCCAAAACAATTTTGGAAAATAAGAACAATTTTGAAAACACCACACTGCCTGATTTAAAGAAAATATTACAATGCCACAGTAAAAAGAAAAACAACTGTAGTATGTGCATGAAGTCAGACATGTAGACCAATGGAATAGGGTAGAGATTCCAGAAATAAACTCTTGTGTATTTTGTCAATGGATCTTAAGGGTTCCCAGACCATTTAATGGGGAAAGGACTATCTCTTCAACAAATAGTGTTGGGAAAATTAGATAACTTCTATAACTAAAAATAAAAACAAAAACAACAACACAATTTAAAAATTGGCAAAGGACTTGAATAGACAATTCTCAAAAGATGATATATAAATGGCCAGCAAGCCTGGGAAATTATGCTCAGCATCAATCTCAGAGAAATGCAAATCAAGTGACAATAAGTTGTTATAGCACAACTATTAGGATGACTACTATAAAAAATAATACAAAATAGGAGAGTTCTTGGAAAATGGCAGAGTAGGAAGATGCTGAGCCTACCTCATTCCATGAACACACAAAGATAACTGCTATATCAGTGTAACTAATTCTGAAAATGATGTGAAGACTGGCAGAACAGATTTTCCATAGTTAATCATAGAGTGGAGGCCACATCAAAAAGAGTAAGAGAGGTATAGATGTGGTTGGGAAACAAACTCCTAGCAAGACTAACCAAAAATAGGAGGGACACCACAACCACAGAAGTGAAAGGATCAGAACCTACATCAGGCACCCCAGACTCAGGTCCCACACTGGGAAGATAAGTCTCCGTAACATTTGGCTTTCAGAACCAGTGAGGCTTAACTTCACAAGTTTTTACAATCAGCTGGGCTTAACTCCTGACACTTTAAAAATTAACAGGTTTAGGAGACCTGGAGGACTATTAGGCAACTCAATCCCTACCCTTAAGGATGGAACTATAACAAGCAACTTCTCTGAGATATAGCATGGAAACAGAAGTTTGAAAAGACACCTGGGGTATATTGAAGGGAATCTATCTGCTAATCACAGAATGTCCACTGGAAGGACAGGGATCATTAGGAGACTTATCCAAGAACAAACATGCTGGCAGGACAGGTACCATTTCTCCCTCCTCCCAGACTTAGTCAAATACTTGCAGGAACCAGCACAAGCACTCTCCACCTATCTTGCCAGAACTGTACATCTTGCCACCTCACTGCCCAGTGGATCTGTACAAACACACTCCACTTGGAGGCATTCCTACAAAGCATCTCCTGCGCCAATATACCATGTAAGCAACTCCAGCATGAACCTGCACCACTCTAAAATGACTCCTCCCCTGTGGAGAGGGGAAGATAACCACACACCATTGCACCTGAAATCCAAATAGCCAAAGCTTATAGCTGGAAATACAGAGAATGCCCTACCAATTAGTCCTGGAATGGGGCCAGACATCTGGTCTGATCACAGGCCCTAAACACAATAAAAGTCTCTCAGGGGATAATGAAGGGATAACACCCTGCAGGTCAGTGCAACTTCAGCCCCAGCATATGAGATGAGGGCAGGTATCTTGTCTGACTGTTGATACTGCCCAACTACAAGATACTGTGTTCCCAGACTGACTTCTTAGCAACATAGGAACCAAACACTGCCTGGTGTTTCCCACACTGGCAATGTGGGCCATAACACCCAACTGGACTAAAGGAAATTGTGACTGAGCCACAACAGTAGGGCACACCCCCTGCACACACTCCCAGAATGCCTGGTTTGGATGAATGTGGGTCATTGTGCAAAGAGGTTACCAGTGTGCATGGTAACCTCATGTGGAGGTTACCACAGGACCTCCTCATAATGCCCCTACTTTCAAGATCAGGAGACATGGCTAACTTTCTTACTACATAGAAACAAACAGAGATTTTGACAAAATGAGACAGAGAAATGCATCCCAAATGAAAGAACAAGACAAAACCACAGCAAAACAGCCAAATGATATTGATGTAATCAATATTCCTGACAAATAATTCAAAGTAATGGTCATAAAAATACTCACTGAACTTGAGAAAAGAGTTGAGGATCTCAGTGAGCCATTCAACAAAGAAAATACACTAAAAAAGACCCAGAGATGAAAAATAAATAATTGAAATAAAAATACACTAGAGGGAATTAGAGTAGAGGAGGCAGAAGAGTGTATCAGCTAGATGGAGGACAGGTGAATGGAAAGCAACCAAGCTAAACAACAAAAAGGAAAAAAAATATTAAAAATGAGAATAGTTTAAGGGAACTCATCATCATCAGATGTAATAACATCAAATGTAATGGCATCAAATGTAATAACAGTGACATCATCAAATGTAATAACATTCACATTATATGATACCAGAAGGAGAAGAGAGACAGAAGGGGGAAGAAAATTTATTTGAAGAAAAAATAGCTGAAAGCTTTCCTAATCTTGTGAAGAACAGATGTTCAGAACCAGGAGGCACAGAGAGCCTCCCAACAAAGTTAACCCCAGAAGATCCACCTGAAGGTACATAATTAAAATGGCAAAAAGTAGTGATAAAGATTTGCATTTCCTTGATGATAAGTAATGTTGAGCATCTTTTCATACGTCTGTTGGATATCTGTATGACTTCTTCAGAAACATGTCTATTCAGGTCCTCTGACTATTTATTTTTCTTTTATTTTGAGAGGGAGAGAAGGGTAGAGGGGTTAAAGGAGAGGGAGAGAGGCAATCTTAAGCGACATGGAGCTCAATCTCACCACCCCAAGGTCATGACCTGAGCCAAAATCAAGAGTCAGATGTTGCTTCGTTGAAGGCTATTTGACCATAGAATTGAGAGTCCATATCTGGGATCTCCACTCTGTTCTATTGGTTTATGTGTCTGTTTTTATGCCAGTACCCCGCTGTCTCGTTGATCACAGCTTTGTAGCAAAGCTTGAAATCAGGCAATGTTATGTCCCCAGGTTTGTTTTTCTTTTTCAACATTTCCTTAGTGATTCAGGGTCTTTTCTGGTTCCATACAAATTTTAGGACTGTTTGTTTCAAGACTTTAAAAAATGCTGGTGGAATTTGAATCGGGATGGGATTGAAAGGATAGATTGCTCTGGGCAGTATAGACATTTTAACAATGTTTATTCTTCCAAACCATGAGCATGGAATGTTTTTCCATCTTTTTGTATTTTCTTCAATTTCTCTCATGAGTGTTCTGTAAGTTTTTAAAAATATTTTATATATTTATTTGACACAAAGAGAGAGATCACAAGTAGGCAGAGAGGCAGGCAGAGAGGAGGAAGCAGGCTCCCTGCTGAGCAGTGAGACTGATGCGGCTTGGATCCCAAGACCCTGAGATCATGACCTCAGCTGAAGGCAGAGGCTTTAACCCACTGAGCCACTTTTTTTTTCTTTTAAAGCGCTTATACAACCTGACAAACAGAAAATAATCCAGTTAAAAAATGGTCAGAAGACCTGAGCAGAAACATTTTAACAATGTTTATTCTTCTAATCCATGAGCATGGAATGTTTTTCCATCTTTTTGGATCTTCGTCAATTTCTTTCATGAGTGTTCTATAGTTCCTTGAGTACAGATCCTTTACCTCTTTGGTTAGGTTTATTCTAAGGTGTCTTATGGTTCTTGGTGCTATAGTAAATGGAATCGATTCTCTAATTTCCCATTCCATATTTTCATTGCTAGTGTATAAAAAGCAACTGATTTCTGTCGATTGATTTTGTATCCTGCCACATTATTGAATTTCTGTATCAGTTCTAGTAGTATGGGGGTGGAGTCTTTTGAGTTTTCCATATAAAGTATCATGTCATCTGCGAAAAGAGAGAGTTTGACTTCTTATTTGTCAATTTGAATACGTTTTATTTCTTTTTGTTGTCTGATTGCTGTTGCCAGGACTTCTATTACTGTGTTGAACAACAGTGGTAAGAATGGGCATCTTTGTCATGCTCCTGATCTCAGTGGGAAGACTGTCAGTTTTTCTCCACTGAGAATGATATTCACTGTGGGTGTTTCATAGATTATACGAGGTTGAGGAATGGTCCCTTTATTCCTATACTTTGAAGAATTAATCAGGAATGGATGCTTTATTTTGTCAAAGGCTTTTTCTGCATTAATTGAGAGGACCATGGGATTCTTCTCCCTTCTCTTATTGATTTATTCTATCAGATTGATTGATTTGCAAATGTTGAACCACCCTTGAATCCCAGGGATAAATCCCACCTATTCGTGGTGGATAATCTCTTTAATGTACTGTTGGATCCAGTGGAAAAAAGACAGTCTCCTCAAAAAAAAAAAAAGACAGTCTCTTTAATAAGTGGTGCTGGGAAAATTGGAAAGCTAAATATAGAAGAATGAAACTCAACCATTCTCTCACACAAAACACAAAGATAAACTCGAAATGGATGAAAGACCTCAACGTGATGCAGGAATCTTTCAAAATCCTAGAAAATAGGCAGTCACCTCTTTGACATCGGTCACAGCAACTTCTTTCAAGACACATCTCCAAAGGCAAAAGAAACAAAAGTGAATATGAAGTTTTGTGACTTCATCAAGATTAAAAGCTTCCGCACAGCAAAGAAAATAGTCAGCGAAACAAAGAGGCAACCCATGGAATGGTAGATGATAATCGCAAATGACAGTGCAGCCAAAGGGCTGATATCCAAGATCTAAAAAGAACTTCTCAAGCTCAATGCCCCAAAAAACAGATAATCACGTCAAAAAATGGGCAGAAGACATTAGCAGACACTGCAATTGCACTACTGGGTTTTTGGTTTATGTACCTTATAAATCTTACTATTGGGACTCATTTTGGCTGTTTTTTTTCTTTTTTTCCTCTCTTTTTCTCTTTCATTTTTTTTCTTTTCTCTTTCTTTTTGTTGGTGACCTCCAATTGCTCCTAAACTTTCCAAGGGGCACCTGACTGGACCATGATTAATATACCAGCTATTTATTCTGCTCACTATGCCTAGTTTACTTCTTACATATAAATGTTTTCACCTAGCCTTTATTTCAGGAACCTATCATTGGCATTTCTATGAGGGAGCCCCATTCTATAACAGCATCTCCTACCAGAAACCATGACCTACGGAGGATATCCAAAAGATTGTCAACAATGCTGGTGTCCTTCTCACCAGCAGATTTGTTACTTTTAAAAATAATCCCTCCCAGAGAACATAGTTGGTTGGTAGATTTTATCATCTGTATGTGTTATACATACTCTGGCAGACCCATTTTTCTAAAATTTTGATCCCTTCTACTTCCTTACATGGGAATTCATTTATTTCTTCATTATCTAGGATGGGCCATCACATTGTCTAAGCTTCAAGAGCCATCTTTTTTTCCCCAAGAGCCATATTAGAAGCGCATTAGTACCACCTTCCAGAGTTACTGCCATGTTATTAAAAACTGATATTAACAAGTCCACCCCTTCTTTGTTCAAATTATGTTGTGATTTGACTAATTATTTGTCTTAGTGGCCAGAAGCAGTATTGTAGATAAAGCCTGAAGGAGGGCATGTGATGTAATGAGCACTGGGTATTATATGAGACTGATGAATCACTGGCCTCTACCTCTGAAACTAATAATGCATTATTTGTTAATTAATAAAATTCAAATAAAAATAAATTAATTCATTAACAAAAAAGCCTGAAGGAAACTTTGAAGTTTCCTAATTCAGAGATCCCCACATCATCTTAAAGGAAGAAAGGTGGCAGACTTTAACAGGGAGCAGCGGACCACCTTTGCAGAATCATATGTTTCAGTGCAATATGGTGATTCAAGATTTTAAAGTCTATTTTTTGGATATCTCCATCTTATATCTCAGGGTCTCACTCTTTCCAAAGTAGGGCCCTGATCTTATCATAGCAGCCATGCAAAGGCTGAGAATTAAAACATATCTGGAACCCTACTACCCTTATAATTAAATTCCGAACCTGACTCTCACTTACTTTTGTCCTCTGGATGTGAGAGATGAGAGTCTTTTTAGAAACTCTCAGAGGTCCTTACTTTTGCCCTTTGCATTATATTGTTGATTAATTACCTTCCATTGTCTTTCTCCAATGTAATGAGGTTACTCAGCAAGAGCCATCAAATTCCATTGTCCTTATAATTACTACTTTCTCCAAACTTCTCAGAATCCTGAGAAACAGCACCCACCAGTGAATTCTTTCTCATTAGTATATCTGATTTCAGCCCATCATTTGTAAGATTTTTTTCTCTCTTACAATTATACCTCTAGAGCATGACGGATAACTGTAGGGTCATTGCCTCCTGGCCAGTGAATTATTAAGATTCAAAATTCCATTTTAGATTCTGCTTCCTCAAATTACTTCAGAAACAAATCCTTTTATGTTATTTTTCTGGGATATGGGCATTAAGACTTGTATTTGCATTCAGAGAGTATGTTGGTGAGTACTACTGGCAGTAATACATAGAAGTGAGGGTAGTAAAACAGAGCAATCATAAATTGAACTGTGGTTTGTTTGCATAACAAATTTTGGCTAATCCCAGGGGGAGCAACTGACCTGGGATGGGCCTTCACAGTTCATGCAACTTGGATCAAGGGAGCTAGGAGAATACGCCCCTCATTGACCAGTCACTGGATGCAGGCTGCTCTTGGGGAGGCAACACAACCTTAGGCAATTCAGCTCCAACTAGCTGAGAAGAATATCTAGGAAGATCCCTAGCTGTGAGTCATCAGCAAGCAACACTCCTGGCAGCTGAGGGATAAATACATTGGTTCTGAATGGCAGGAACTGGACGGTAAAACATAACATTTACTACTATATTACAGATTTCACAAAACATATCTGCCAAGTTTTCTGTTTATGCTCTTTTCTCTTCCAGTTGAAATCCTTCTATTTCTGATTGCAAATGCATTTTCAGACTGTTCATTGGCATTGTATAAAATAAAATTTATTATATTGATTTTTTTAACATCTTAATTTAATTTTATTTTTTTAAGTGTTCCAAGATTCATTGTTTATGTGCCACACCCAGTGCTCCATGCAATACATGCCCTCCTTAATACCCACCACCAGGCTCACCCATCTCCCACCCTTCTCCCCTCCATAATCCTGTTTGTTTCTCAGAATCCACAGTTTTTTTGAATTAAAGATTGATTATATTGATTTTTTTAAAATTCTACAACCTTGCTGGTATTTGTGTTTGTGGATTTCTTAAGATTTTCTATATATAGAACTATGTTATCTGTAAATACATATAGTTTTACCTCATCCTTTCCAATTTGGAGGCCTTTTAATTTATTTCATTGACTAATAGCCCTAGCAAGAATGTTTAGTATAATATTGAATATGAATAGTGAAAATGAACATCTCATTTTGTTCCTGATATAAGGGAAAAGCATTATCTATCATTATTATGTAGAATGCTATAGATTTTTTTCGTAGATGTCCTTTATGAAATGAGGAAATTAAATTCTATTACTCATTTTTGACTGTTTCTATTATGAAGGATGTTGGATTTGGGCAAATGCTTTTTCTCTACTGAGGAGATTATGTGGTTTTTATCTTTTAGTAATATATGTTATATTGATTGATTTCCTCATTTGAACCAACCATACATTGCTGGAATAAATTCCACTTGGTTATGGTATATTGTTCTATTTTTAAATTACTTTATTCAATAGCCACATGCAAAAGAAGGAAGTTGAACCTTTACCTCACACCATATACCAAATTAAATAAGTATGGCTTAAGACATAAATGTGTGATTTTAAATTGTCCACCTCATAAAAGAAAACATAGGGGTAAATCTTCATGAACTCAGGTTTGGCAATAGAGTCTTATATATGACACAAATAACACTACCAACAAAAGATAAAATAGATAAATTGTAGTTTATCAACAATACAAATGCCTATGGGGCACCTGAGTGGCTCAGTCAGTTAAGCATCTATCTGCCTTCAGCTCAGGTTATGATCTTGAGGTCCTGAGAGCAAGCTCCATGTCAGGATCCCTGGTCAGTCAGTGAGGAGTCTGCTTCTCTCTTTCCCTCTGCTCCTCATCTTTGGTCCTGCTCTCTCTCTCAAATAAATAAATAAAAATCTTAAAAAAATACAAATGTGGGCGCCTGGGTGGCTCAGTGGGTTAAAGCCTCTGCTTTTGGCTCAGGTCATGATCTCAGGGTCCTGGGATCAAGGCCCACATCGGGCTCTCTGCTCGGCAGGGAGCCTGCTTCCTCCCCCCTCTCTGCCTGCCTCTCTGCCTACTTGTGATTTCTCTCTGTGTGTGTCAAATAAATAAATAAAATCTTAAAAAAATACAAATGCTTGTGATTCAAAAGACACTATCAAGAAAGTGAAAAGACAACCCACAGAATGAAGAAAATATTTGAATATCATATATGTGATAAGGTAGTTTTATCTAGCATATATAAAGAACTATCATGACTCAATAATAAAAAGAAAAAGGTTTTTTTTATTTTTATTAAGTTCAATTAGACAACATATATCATTAGTTTTTGATGTAGTGTTCAATGATTCATTAGTTGCATATAACACCCAGTGCTCATCACCACATGTGCCCTCCTTATATTTTCATTTTTAAGGTACTCTTTGTTCTGTTTTATTTTTCAGCAATGTTTTACAGTTTTCTGTGTATTAGTCTTGTGCCTCCTTAATCAAATTTATTCCTAAATATGCTTTCTCTTCTTTTTGATGCTACTGTATACTGGCTTTGTTTTCTTTATTTTGTTTTCAGGCTCTAGGCTAATTTTAGCTACATGTTTCAACTCTATATATTATTTGTTGACTATTATTAGAGATGAGGAAATTAACACAGTAACACTTCCTTCATTGCCTCCTTTCTCTTATCATCTGAGATTTGTGATTCTAAGACCATCTTTAGGTTAAATTTGTGTTTATTGACCTGTTTACTAAATTTACGTCTTCTCCCCTGGGGAAAATCCTCTCATCAAATTCTGACTTTCAGAAATTATGTGGGGACTCATACTGAAGCCTGTTAAGTCATTTTTTCTCTATATTGTGACCTGGAGAATGCTAATTACCCTCTCTTCTTCAAATTGCCACCATTGCTCACCACTCTTTGTCAGCTGGAAAATTAAGTAATACACACAACACACACACACACACACACACACACACACACACAATGTTCGATTGGTATGATTTCTCCTTCACCTCCACATCCTTTGCTTTTCTTCCATAAAGATCTGATCTGCAGAAACAGCCCCCATTTCTCCTTTGGAATTACTCATATTCTCATGTTTATTTATTTATTTGGATTATTACTTATCCAGATTATTATTCCATATGTCTACCATAACTCTGAATTTTACTTTTGGAGAAAGCTGTATCAGACTATAAATATAAAATTATATTTGCATGTAAATATTGTCTCTCATTTTGCTTCTTTTTTTTATTATTTAATTTTATTTTTATTCTTTGCCCAAGGGGTACAGGTCTGTGAATCATCAGGCTTACATCTTTCACAACACTCACCAAAGCACAAACCCTCCCCAATGTCCATAACCCATCCACCCTATCCCTACCCTCCCACCCCCCATTAACCCTCAGTTTGTTTTGTGAAATCAGGAGTCTCTTATGGTTTGTGTCCTTCCCCATCCCATCTCGTTTCATTATTTTTCCCTCCCTACCCCCCAAGACCCCTCACCCTGCCCCTCAAGTTCCTCATATCAGAGAGATCATATGATAATTGTCTTTCTCTGATTGACTTATTTC
>LNAC01001485.1:118190-154975 GCA_002007465.1 Ailurus styani | reverse complement strand
CCCTCACCAGGGGCCAGGCTAAGTAATCATCTCGGGTTCGCTCTCGGGAGCTTTTGTTCCCTGAACGCTTTCTGTACCTCGTTGGAGGACAGGACTGAAAATGGTGGCTCCCAGTCTCTGACCCAGAGGAGCCGAGAGCCTGGGGCCGAAGTCCTCAGTCCACCTCAGAGAAAAGCAGTCCCTCCCATCTCCTGGTCTCCGGCCACGCTCCGAGCTCACCCGGCCTGTGACCAAATGTCTCTGTCTCTGGCACGGCCCTGTTTAGAATCTCCGAACCTGGCAGATTCCTGCAGCCGCTCCCACGCCGCTCCTCCCAGAGGAGGAAGGAGGGGATCTCTCCGGGTCTTCCGCCCGTGGGGTCCCCGCTCACAGATCAGTGGCCTGGCTGTGCTTCAGATCACAGCCCAAGGTAACTCCGAGCTGAGAGACACCTCAGCTCAGCTCCATCTCTCCCACCAGCTTCTCTCTGATACCTGGGAGCTCGGTCATGCTCAGACACCCCTGGTCTTTTTGTGTCCCCGTGGGTCCTGAGACCACACTGTCCCTGCAGGGGTTTCACCCCCCGCTTGGTCTCTGGGGCGACGTCCCTCAGTGGAGCCAACTTCTAACAGTTCCGAGTCTGTGCTCCGCTGCTTGCTCCCTTGCCGGCAGCCGGCCCCTCCCCCCGGGGTCTGTCTTCCCGTCGCCTCAGATTCACTTCTCCGCACATCCTACCTTCCAGAAAGTGGTCAATTTTCCGTTCCTAGAATTGCTGCTCTTCTTCTCTTCTTCCCTTTGATCTCAGGTAGAATTTGTAGGTGTTCAGAATAGTTTGATAGCTATCTGGGTGAATTTCTGGGACCTGATGATAATCGGTCTCCTACTCCTCCGCCATCTTGCCGCTCCAATCGGGAAGCTAAATGTTTTGATGGACAAGAGAGTGTGAAGTGGCTGTTTCCTCGCTCCTTGCCATGCATTTTCTTTCTGTGCAGAAAGTGTTTCCAGAGGGTAGGTCCATAATCATGCAGAAAGCCTGTTTTAGGAGTGGTGTTTAGACAGAGTGCCCTGGCAAGGAAGCCAGCCTTGCAGACCATGCTTGGGGGCTTCATGTTCCTGGCGATGGGAAGCTTACTTCAGCCCCTGAGGGGCCTTCCTGGGACAGAGCTTAGTCTACCTTTTTCCCAGCAGAATGGACAGAAAAAAAGCTGGATATAGACCAGATATAAATTATATGATGATTAGATGTTTTACATAAGGAATGATAGCTTTAGAAAAGTTTTACCATAAAATTAATTAATTTCCTTTGAGGGTATCCAAGAAGCCCCTAATGAAACAAGATATCATGAAGCTGCTCTGCACCATTGTTGAGAATAAGAAGGTGAAGGTGAACTTCAGGTATTCTGTGGAGAGCGCCCTGGTCAGGATCTGTGGCCTTCATCAGTGCTGTGTTTGGAGGCCCACCAGGAATACTTGTTGGTAAGTGTAAACTTCTTGCAGGAGCAGCCAGCCTCAGGGGTGCTATAAAAAAGGCCATTGAGATCACGGAGACCTCACAGAAGTCTCTCTCCCTCGGGAAATGTTAGCTGAGTTGCTTCTGTGACTTGATCTTTGTGGTCCTAATTCATCCTATTGAAAACACAGGCTTCTGAGTGTGAAGGTCTCAGAAATGCAAGGCGTTCTTCCAAATAGCATGTGTGTCATGCAGACCTGGAGGGAACCTCTCCCATCAGGGATGTGTCCCAGCCTTTGATGATATCAGGGTGTCCTGGGTCCCTTGGACGGTCTCCTTCCACTGTCATCATTACATGTCAGTATAGATAGGAACCAGGGAGAAGGAGGGATTTTCTGAGCACCTTCTAGGGGCAGATGCTATCTGGCCATTTTACATGAGCTCATTCAGAGAGACCACCCCATTCTGAAACCAACAGTCTAATGCAGAATCAGCAGCAAATTATCCTAGAGTGGTCATCTCTGCCCCCTGTTTTTGCCACTTGCATCTACTTGAGAGCCGGTTTTTGACTATAAATGGAGGTTTGGCTGATTTTCCCATCATTTCTTGGAACTAGGATGGGGTTGCTTCATTTGTCTTAGGAGCAGGAAGGATTCCCATGTGGTCTGAACCTTGGGCCAGGGTAGCATCAGAAAACTGGCTCCTATGTGGGCCTGATGTGAGGAGGGGCTGGATTACGCCTCCCATGAGGTGCCTCAGATGGACCCTGCAGCACAGGGGAGGAGCAAAGGCATGGCCTGTTGCATTGGGACTAGCAGATACATCATTGAACACCTGCTCTGTGCAGGGCAGCCTGTGCTGGGGACGTGGGAGAGCTCACAGTATCACCTGCAGTCCTCCGATGAACACAGGCTGGAGAGGTGACTGACTGTCTGCCCAGGTTGGCTTCTGTTTCCACCTCCCAGCATGGCTTGATTGGATCATTTATCATATAGCTATTCCCAGATGCATAGTGGGAGCACATGTCTTATTTGGATTGTGTCAAAGCAGGTAGAGGAGAGGATATCTGCCAGGGGAACCCAGGGATTTGCTACTTGCAGCCACTAGTCATGGGCAGAACATCATTTTACCCAGAAAACAAAGGAATTTACCCTTCTCCAAAGAGTTAGTAATTTGCTGGTTGATATTCCTGATGACTTATTTTGCATGAAGTGCTGCTATAAATCAAATACTGATGTTTTCATAAAGGTTTAGTGCAGATGAATGCAACTCTTGTCAGCGTTAAGTGTTTCATGGGTGTCTTGGGGAAAAGTTCAGTAAAACTTGTAAATGACTGGTTTCCCCTCCCCGAATCCTCCCTTGTTTTGGAGCAGATGGGAAGGCTGACCAGGACAGTGTTCAATCTCCCAGTCCCAATGCTGACCTGGGTTCACCCCAGGGGAACTGTGTGCTTCCAGATGCCTCCACCCTTGGCTTCCTGAGAGAGTGCATGTTTTACTGCCTATGGGTGGGGTCCAGCCCGCAACGGGGTTCTCTCTGGCCTGGGCTGTATTCTCTCAGAAAACCTTTTATTTTGGAATGTAATAGAATTACAGACAAGTTAGTAAGGCTATGCAGAGAACTCCCATATGTCCTTCACCCAGCTTCCGTTCCCCTCATGTTACCACCCCATGTTACCACGTTGCACTTGTGAAAAGTAAGAAACCAAGACTGATGCATCACTGTTAACTGGTCCCCAGATTTTATTTATACTTTGCCAGTTTTTGCATTAAGATATTTTCTTGTCACAGAATCCAGCTCAAGAAATCACAGTGCATTTAATCCTCATGTCTCCTTAGTCTCCCCAGGTCTGTGACAGTTGCTCGGACTTTGCTGCTTTCATGGTCTGGGTAGTGTTGAGGAGTACCAGGCTGGTATTTGCAGAATGCCTCTCCATTTGGGTCAGCCTGATGGCTTTCTCATGCTTATCCCGGGGTTATGGACCTTTGGAAAGCATACCACACACAGAAGTGGAGCACCTGTCTCATAGTGCCATTTCAGGGACATGTTACATCCACAGGCCTCCCTGGAGATGTCCCCCTTGATCACCTGGTTAAGGTGGTATTTGCCAGGTTTGTCCACGGTGAAGTTAATGTCTTCCCTTTCCATGCTCTTCTCTTTCAGAGAGAGCCATTAAGTCCAGCTGGGCTCATCTATTAATATCTGATCATTGATATTTAAAAATCATGGGACTTTTTCAGGGTGCACATCTGGCAGTCTGTGTGGTAGCACTGGGCTGGCGAGGGGTAGCCACCACCTCTTAGACAGGGACCCAGCTCTCCATCACCCACAGGCTCACTCAGCCCTCTTCCCTCCTTTCAGCTACTTGCCTGCCCCCCAAGGGCACCTGAGTTTGAGGCCTATGTCCCAGAGCACATTCCTTAACATATCTTCAACCCACCTGATCAGATAGTACTTTCAATTGATAAGGGCTTCAAGTCCCAACATCATGCACCTTAAACTTGATCATAAATTTACCATTACTTTAAAAGTAACGGTTATGCCCTTTTGGGGTCACAGGAAGGGAAATACTCAAGTAAGTTATGTTTGATAGTTATCACCATACAACTCTCGAGGGTTGGCATGAAAAACAGTTGCTTCCAGAGTAAAGGTATCCTTCTCTGTCCCCAGGGTCCTTTAACGATGGAATTTCACTGAAAATTTCCAAAGTTCAGGGGCAAAGAGCATATTAGACACTCAATGGAGAAAACTCAGCCTCACCACTGAGACAATTCTCCTTGAAAATACACTTGCTTTTCAGCTCTGTCCTTGAAGATGAGAGAAAGTTTTGTGGGAAGCAGGAAACCTGAAGGCCCTGGAGAAGATTTCAGTTATCAGAACTGTGTGATGGGAGAAGCTTTGTGCTGCCTGTGAGTGCACATCTTAGGGAAGGGCATATCTGAGTGTCAATTATCTGAGCCAAATAGACCAAGGACCCCAGAAACCCTTGACCCCTGTTCCACCCCCAAACCCGAGCCCATTGTGGTCCACACATGAATATGCCCACGAATTATGGCAGTTGACATGCTCCCAAGAAGAACCTGAGGCCATCACTTATCAATAAGGACCAACTAATTGGACCTTTCTTGTTTTTCAGGGGGGCCTGTAAGGAGTCTACTAAGTGCATGGATGACAAATGGACAATTTAAGCCAGTCCCTCAGATGATAATGGAGCTACTGTCTGATAAGAAGCAAAAGCTCTTTAATGAAGCCATCACCATCCTCAGCCACCTGGACTGGACGGACACTGTGGAGCTGACCATGCTGGTCATGGGCAGTGCAGACCTGAAGAAGCAGCTGCTGGTGATGCTGGAAAAGTTCCTCAAAGGCTAAAGTTCAGTACATTGACTACATAGCTCCTCCTGGGAAATTCACACACACACACACACACACACACACACACACACACACACACACACCACACCACACACCACACACACACACAAGTGATAATGATAATAAAGAGAGCGGGAAGAAACTTCTGGAGTGATGGAGATGATTATGGTGTAGATTGTGTTCATGGTCTCACAGGTGTATACTTATCCCCAAACTCATTGATGTAGGCAAGACATTAGGGTTGGAAGCTAATAGCCCAGAAAGAATTCTTGAGACATCTTCAGTGCAAAAAGGTGGGGACAGGACTCGTGGGCAGAAAGAACTGCACTGGGGTCATGAGGGGTGGCTTATTATATACTTTCAATTTGGGAGGGGGTTGGTGTAAGCCTCCCAAATATTATGGAAATAAGTTTCCCATAATCCTGAGGAGGCTGACTATTGCTAGGAAATATTGTGTATTACAATTCAGTAAAAACTCATTCATGAGTCCCTTCAGATAGATTTCAGGGGGCCATATGCTTGGGGGATGATTGCCAACATATATCTTGGGGGGTAGAGATAAAGGAAGTTTCCAAAGAATTTTTTAAAAGATTTATTTCTTTTTACTTATTTGACACAGAGAGAGAGAGTAGGCAGAGAGGCAGGCAGAGAAAGAGGAGGAAGCAGGCTCCCTGCTGAGCAGGGAGCTCAATGTGGGGCTCGATCTCAGGACCCTGAAATCATGACCTGAGCCGAAGGTAGAGGCTTTAGCCCACTGAGCCACCCAGGTGCCCCTCCAAGGGAATTTTTATGTGTTAAAGTAGACTTACAGGGTCCTGGGGTTGAGCTAAGAGTGGCTTTTGCCCTTAGCAAAGTATTGACATTGAGGCAGTTGAGTCCCTAGAGGAAAGCCACTCTGCCTGTTTCAAGGACTTGTCAATGGGTTGTAGGTAGTAAGGATATTTAATAATTTTTCTTCTGTCTTTGTTTCCCACATCATTGTCAAGTAATATACATAAAATATGTACAGGTTTTTGTAAGTCAACAAATATATATCCTAAAAACAATGACTTACTAGGGCAAGTATATACTATACTATGTACAAATATATGTGTAAAAATATATGGTATACATATATACTGTTTGTGTGTATTTATGTGTGTGCATATACATGGTGTGTATGTATGTGTATATACGGCATATATACTTTCTAAATACTTTCCCTTTCAAAAGAGGAAACGAGGAAAAACAAAATGACTGTGGCAGTGTGAAAGGCCCATCCTCTGGGTGTGTACGGCCCCAGAAAGCCAGGCAGAGTGCTGGTCACAGCGAGGGCTTTGAGCCAGCTGGTCCCAGGTGAGAGCCTGAACCCTGACAGTCAGTGGAGCTCCCAAAGAGCCTTTTTCAGATTTGAGATGGTTGGAGGCCAACCCGTGTGTGTGTGTGTGCGTGTGTGTGTGTGTGTGTGTGTGTGTGTCTGGGTGGGGGTGGAGATCATCTTCTCCATACTCCTGTGTGTGTGTGTGCGTGTGTGTGCGTGTGTGTGTGTGTGTGTGTGTGTCTGGGTGTCTCTCGGGGTGGGGGTGGAGATCATCTTCTCCATACTCCCTCTAGAGGATGCCCTGCACCTTCTCCGCATCTGCCCCTCCCAGGACTTTCCCCAACCTCAGCTTTGTCCTGGAAGCTGGACCTCCCCCTTCCCTTGGAACCCGAGGAGTAAAGCCAGCACACAGCCTTTCAAACCCTTGACCCAGAGGCACCTGGTGTGGGCCCCTTCCGCCAGTTTTTATGGGATCTGGCCCACACATTGAGGACACATTAACTTTGCACCTGGGATTTCCTGGGCTTGCTGGGCTGTCTACCACGCCCACTGAAGGGAAGGAGGAGCTTCCGCAGGCCCGAGAGTCGGAGATCCTGACTCAAGGGCCAAAGAGAGAGGAAATTGAGGAAAGTGCAAGGGAAGCCCAGCTAAAACCTGTGCGGGCTGCAGTAGAGGGCTGGCAATGGACGTGAAGGGGCGCCGCCCGAGGGCGATGGAGACTGCCATCCAGACACCAGCACCGGGCCTAGACTCTCACCTAGAGAAGAAGATCCGTGGGGGTCCTCAGAGTCAGACCCAGTCAAGGCGAGTTCGGGCCAGGCAGCGGAAGCCTGCGAAGCAGGGCGCAGCAATGGTAAAGGTGGCAGCAGAGGTGACAGCGGAGGTGGCAGGGACCCTGGGGTCACCTGCTATGGAGGCGGGAGCCCTGTGGTGAGTGGGGACTTGAAGGCCTTCCACGCGGTGAGCCATAAGGCAGCGGGGCAGAGCCTGCAAGCTGAGCGGCCCTGAGACCAGGGTACTTGGTGGCGGGGGGCGGGGGGCTGGCGGGGGCAGAGAAGAGCCGGCTTAGGTCTCCCTGTAGGCAGGGCCAAGTCCCAGCAGATGAAATGCTCAGTGCGCCCATGGCGCTGGTGAGGTGGGGCGCTGGGGCCCGGTGCCTGAGGGTTTGCGGGCTGTGGAGCAGGCCCCACATCCCTAAGCTGTTCATATGCCACATGAAGACACTGAGGCACAGAGAGGCTAACCTCATGCCGGAAGTAAGGGGCAGCGACCCAGCTGGGGTTAAAACCCAGCGGCCTAACAGGGCCCTGGTTCCCATCGGGGCCCCACATCGTGAGGCAGGTGTGTGTATGACCTCCCCAGTTACCGGCATGTACATGCCATCCTCAGTAACTTGGGGGTGAGCTCTACCCTCCTCTGTGTCCCAGATGCTTGGGGGGGTCAGCGGGTGTTATAAATGTGGGACAGAGTCCTAGGACACCTGGTGAGTCAGCACCCCTGGCCTCCCCCTTGCAGGGAAAGTGTAGACATGATCAGGAATGGATGTTATGGATCTCAGAGGGGACAGTTCCTGTGGTGGGGCCTGGTGGCTTCTTTATCCTTTAAAAGAGGAGGCAGGGAGACTTTGAGAGGTTGCAGATGACCTATTGATGGGCCCATAGATGGGTAAGGTCACCCTGCCAGGGCCTATGGCAGAGAGAAGACGGGACCTGCTTAGCTTTGGCCTATGTGGCTATGAGAAGGTGGTCCAGGGGGCTTGCTCTTTTGATTTTTCAAAAGAAATAAGAAATCAGATGTATGTGAAATCTGGTTTTTGAATACTGGCAACGGTTCAGTTTTCAAGAAGTCTGTGGGCTAATCTGACAGTGCTGGTTGGGTCCACATGTGACCTTTATACCAGAGGCTAAAGAGGTGGGGAGATAAGGTTTACAAGAGCCAGGCCCCACAGTGGAGTTTCATAAATTCCAACAGAGAAGTAGAAAGTACTGAAGATGGCAGGTGAGCAAGAGCATTCTGACTCCTTAAGAGGCTCTGCTTTTCTCCCTTCTTCCCTTCCTACCCTCCTTTCTCTCTCTCTCTCTCTCTCTCTTTTAACATGGTGCATGGGGGTCTGTGTTAGCTCTGAAGCCTTCCTCTCCCTGCTCTCTCACAATCTGGTCCATCTCAAAAAGCTGGGCTGCAGTCTCAGGGATGGGCTCATCTCCCTCTTCCCCAGGACCTTGCTGTCATCAGCAGACCAGCCTGGCGCTTGCAAGAAACCAGGGCTTCAAGTTGGCATTTGCCTTCCCTGTGGCTGGCGGATGGGCTTTCTGTGACCAGAGCCTGTGTTGTGGACAAATCTGATTCTGAAATAGGTGTGATATGGGGAGGGGAGGCCCCATTCCCACCCTCTGAGGTCTGTCCCCATCAGACTACTCTTCCTCCCTCCCTCCTTACTGACTTCCTTATTGCTCACAGACAAAGGCCAGCTTGGAGTGGGAGGAGAAACAGGACTGGCTTCCTTCCTCAATCTGGTAAGCTGGGAGAGGTCAGGTGGCTGGGCTTTTTAGCAAGGACCCAGGAGATGGGGTGACAAAGCCTCTTCCGCAGCAGGCAATTGATGCTCTAGCCTCTAAAATGATCCCCACAAGGAAATTAAACCAGGTCTGTCTTGCACTGAGGCAGCGACAGTGCCACATCTTCCTGTCATGTGGAGCTGTTGAACCCAACCAGAGGTGAGCCGTGTCCTGCTATGCCCTCCCACACACTGGGACACCTCCTGGCCCTCCAAGTATGCAGAGCCCTGGGTTCCTGCCTTGTGCAGCTCTGCCTGGGCTAATTGGAGATTGGGAGTAAGTAGTCTTTGCACAACAATGCCTTATTAGTGCCTGTTGGTTTGTATGAAGTCATTCAGAACAGGTGGGGCACTAGGTCTTTCAATGGACAATAGAGTGTGAAGTGGTTGTTTCATGCCTCCTTCCCATGAATTTTCTTGCTGTGCAGAAAGTGTTTCCAGAGTGCAAGTCCATAATCATGCAGAAAGCCTGTTTTAGGAGTGGTGTCTGGGCAGAGTGCCCCGGCCAGGAGGCCTTGCAGACCTGCTTGGGGTCTTCATGTGCCTGGAAATGGGAAGCTCACTGCAGCCCCCACAGGGGCCTTCCCGGGACCAAGCTTCTTCTCCCTTTTCCCCAGGATAGCAGACAGATAGAAAGCTGGATATAAACCGGATATAAACTATATGATGATTAGATGTTTTACAGGAGGATTGTTAGCTTTTTGAAAGGTTTTATCATGATATTAATTCCCTTGCTTATCAATATTTGAAATAAAACTCATTTGCATAGCTTTAAGCACCATGGCCACTGAGTAAATCAAGTCAGTCCACTACTCCTCATTTCTCAGTGACATTTGCCACGTGCAGTCCCATTGCTGTTATAATGCTATTTTATTATTGTGACCTTTGTGTGTGGACAAATCATGACCCTCATATGGGCTCTCTTCCAGGGTGGAGGAGGTGGCATGGACTCAGTCTGCAAGGAGTTGCCTTTAGTGAGCAAAGGGGCAGGAAGCTTGGAGGAGTGTTGGCAGGTCCAGGACACATGGAGCCAGAGCAGGGGCAGGCACTCCTGACTTCTCCTCCAGCCCCTTGGGCGTCCCTGCAGGGCCAGCTTCTCCATTGCCTCTACACTCCACTTGGTCAAACAGACACTTTTGGGGGATGCCTGTTTTCACTTTCTGAACTCAAGGACTAAGTAGCAGATGTGAGATGTCTGAGTCATGCTCTATTAGAGCCTTGCTGTACGAAGTGGGATGCGCTTGGGGAGAATCACTGATTCAGAACATTGCAGGGACCAAAGCACAGGACACTTCTTACCTCTCCTGGGAGTAGAGAAGTTCTGAACCCCGACTGTGATGATCCAGCAGACTCGCACACCAGTTCTAGGGACTCAAAATATTCCCTCAGGATTGGGAGGATGATTTTACGTGAGTGGCTGGTTCTGGATTTCCCCTGGGTCAAAAAGAAATGTAACCGAGAGTTCTTGAGCAATAGGGTCTGCCCCAAACTGTGTCAAGTTCATTTAGGGACTGATTGCATGAAAATTGGAATGATGGAAAGGAAGTGCCCTTCCAGTCACAGGTCCAGTTGAAGCCAGAAGGAGAAGTACCAGCTCGTGGTCACTTTTATTTTACTTCTGGGCTCTGTCAGGTGGCCCATCAGTGCTGTGGCTCTCCATTCCCACTGACCCTGGGGCAGAGCCCACCCTGCGATTGCCCTGCCTGCCTGCCAGTTTCCCACCAGTATGGCAAACAGTTTCCTGACCAGAGAAAATTGTTCTAAGGTCATTGTTCCAGAGGCCCATCTGTCTGTCTATCAAACACATGCAAACACCTAAAATTCTTTGGTTTATTTTATTCTCTGGTTTTTCCATCTTACTGGTCATCCTTAGGGCCATCCTGTCCCTGCCTTTACTATCCCACATGTACAACTGGATGGGCTTTAGGACTGGTTGCTTATATAAAAGCCAGTGCTGTGTATCAGTAACAGAACATTCATTTAGAACCATCAGGTCTGAGGCCCGCCATGTTCCAGATTCACACTAGGTATTTTGCATCCTTTCTACTCAGACATTTCCAGAATCCAGCTTGTAGGTGGCTTATCTCCCTTTATAGGTGAGGACTCTGACGCTCTGCTCAGGGTCACAGGATGGGCAGGTGTGGGCACAAGGCCACTATGGTCATGGAGGTCATTTTCTTTTCTGTTCTCAGGCTTGGCCTGAGCTCTGTTGCCCTATCACATGACAGAGGATATGAGGCTGGGACTTTCTGCCCTCTGCCAGGATCTGTGCACTGGTGATGCCTGAGCCTGCAGGAAGGCCACAGACATAAGAGAGGACATGCTTGCAGTTTGTGGGTGTGCTTGCTCTGTGACCTGTCATGAAGAAGAAGTTATGCAGAGGGCAAGGAATACCTTTGGTTCATTCTGCGGGTTCTGTGTGCTTTTTTAACTAAATCCTCCCTAGCTTCCTCTGTGACAAGTAATCTATCATGTTGCTGGGTGCTGTCTGTTCCACATACAGCAGAGCTCCTGTTCTCTACATTAGGACTGTCCTCGAAATTCTAGCAAGAGTAACATTTGGGTGCAAATACTCTGATGCTCATTAAAGGTTTCCCTTTTAAATGCTTCCTTTGAGGCTCGCCAAGAAAACCCTCATGGTGGAAGACATCATGAAGCTGCTGTGCACCATTGCTGAGAATAGGAAATTGAAGGTGGCCCTCAGGTACTCCGTAGAGGGCGCACTGGTCACAGGGGCTGTTGCCTTCATCGGTGCTGTGTTTGGAGGCCCACTTGGAATAGCTATTGGTAAGTGTAAGCTTCATGCAGGGGCAGCCAACCTTGGGGGTGTTGTAAAAATGGTCTTTGAAACCACAGAGACCTCAGAGAAATCTCTGTCCTGTGGAAGATATTTATTGAGTTGAGGATGCTTCTGTGACATGATCTTTGTGGTCCTAATTCATCCTATTGAAAATACAGGCTTCTGAGTGTGAAAGTCTCAGAAATGCAAGGCATTCTTGCAAATGGCGTGTTTGTCATGCAGACATGGAGGGCACCTCTCCCGTCAGAGATGTGTCCCAGCACCTGAAAATATCAGGGTGTCCTGGATCCCTTGGACAGTCTCCTTCCCCTGTCACCATTACATGTCACTGAAGAAGGGAACCAGGGAGGAAGCTGTGATTTTCTGAGGACCTCCTAGGGGCAGATGCTGTCTGGCCATTTTGCATGAGCTCATTCAGAGTGAACCCCCATTCTGAAACCAACAGTTTAATGCAGAAACAGCAAAAAACTATCCTAGAGTGGTCATATCTGTCCCATGTTATTGCCACCTGCTTTTACTTGAGAGCCAGTTTTTGGCTATAAATGGAGGTTTGGCTGATTTTCCCATCATTTCTTGGAACTAGGATGGGGTTGCTTCATTTGTCTTAGGAGCAGGAAGGATTCCCATGTGGTCTGAACCATGGGCCAGGGTAGCATCAGAGAGCTGGCTCTGTGTGGACCTGATGTGAGGGGAGGCTGAATTATGCCTCCCGTGAGGTGTCTCAGATGGACCCTGCAGCACAGGGGAGCAGCAAAGGCATGGTCTACTGCATTGGGTTCAGCAGATACATCGCTGAATGTCTGCTATTTCCTTGGGATGTGGGAGAGCTCACATATGACCTGTAGTCCTCCCACAAACACAGGCTGGAGATGTGACTGCCTGTCTGTCCAGGTTGGCTACTGTTTCCACCTACCAGCATGGTTTCCTGCCCTGTACTGTCTTTCTGTGGCAGGATTGGCATCCAAGGATATTTCATGATGCTGAGATCACACTGGGGAGTAAATCAGTGTGTGGGTGGCCCCCGGCCTTCCACCTGTACATTTTCCTTTCCAACCTGTGAATTAGTGAGTCGTGATTTCAACTTGTCACCGTCCAAGAAGCAGCCAGTGAGGGAGGAGACACAGTCATTACCTCCTTCCTCGGTTGCATTCTACAACTTTGTCCCTTCTCCCCATCTAATGTGCTCAGGGGAGAGCTTGATGGGATCATTTATCCTATAGCTGTTCCCAGATGCCATACTGGAAGCACCTGTCTTATTCAGATTGTGTCAAAGTTGGTAGAGAACAGGATGTCTGCCAGGGGAACCTGGGGATTTGCTATTAGCAGCCACTAGTCACGGGCGGAGCATCATTTTACCCAGAAAACCAAGGAATTTTCTCTTGTCCAAAGAGTTAGTAATTTGCTGGTTGATATTCCTGGTGACTTTTTGCATGAAGTGCTGCTCTAAATCAAATATTGATGTTCTCATAAAGGTTTAGTGCAGATGAATGCCACTCTTGTCAGCGCTAGGTGTTTCATGGGTATCATGGGGGAAAGTTCAGTAACACTTGTAAATAACTGATTCCCTGTCCCTGAATCCTCCCTTCTTTTGGAGCAGAGGGGAAGGCTGACCAGGGGCAGTGTTCAGTCTCTTGGGCCCGATGCTGATCTGGGTTCAGCCCCAGGGGAGCTGTGTGCTTCTAGATGCATCCACACTTGGCTTCCTGAGAAGGTGCTGGTTTTACCTCTTGTTGGTGGCGTTCAGTCCACAACCTGGTTTTCTCTGGCTGGGGCTGTATTCTCTCTGATAAATCTTTAATTTTGAAATAGTAGAGGAATAATAGAGAAGTTGGTAAGACAGTGCAGACAACTCCCACATATCCCTCACCCAACTCCCAATTCCCTAATATTACCATCTTGTGTTATTAAAGTGCACTTGTAAAAGGTAAGAAACCATCACTTATGTGTTACTATTAACTGGTCTCCAGACTTTCTTTGTACTTTTTTAGTTGTTGCATTAAGATCTTTACCAGGCAAAGACCCCATCAAAAGGGAGAATTTCAGACCAATATTCCTGATGAATATGGATGCTAATTCTCAATAAGATCCTAGCTAATAGGATCCAACAGTACACTAAAAAGATTATCCACCATGACCAGGTGGGATTTATCCCTGGGATGCAAGGGTGGTTCAACATTTGCACATCAATAAATGTGATAGAACAAATCAATAAGAGAAGATACAAGGGCACCTGAGTGGTTGAGTGGGTTAAAGCCTCTGCCTTCCGCTCAGGTCATGATCTCAGGGTCCTGGGATCGAGGCCCATATCGGGCTCTCNAAGGACTTCCTGCTCCCCCCTCTCTCTCTGCCTGCCTCTCTGCCTGCCTCTCTGCCTACTTGTGATCTCTCTCTCTGTGTGGTCAAATAAATAAATAAAATCTTTAAAAAAAAAAAGAAGATACAAGTCCTCTCAATTGATGCAGAAAAAACATTTGACAATGTACAGCATCCATTCCTGATTAAAACTCTTCAAAGTACAGGGATAGAGGGAACATTCCCCAACTTCATAAAATCTATCTATGAAAAACCCACAATGAATATCATTTTCAATGGGGGAAAAACTGACAGCCTTCCCATTGAGATAAGGAACACAACAAGGATGCCCACTCTCAGCACTGTTGTTCAACATAGTACCGGAAGTCCTAGCAACAGCAATCAGACAACAAAAAGAAATAAAAGGTTTCAAATTGGCAAAGAAGAGTCAAATTCTCTCTCTTCACAGATGACATGATACTTTACATGGAAAACCTAAAAGACTCCACAACCAAACTCCTAGAACTCGTACAGCAATTCAGTAATGTGGCAGGATACAAAATCAATGTGCAGAAATCAGTTGTTTTCTTATACACTAACAATAAATATATAGAAAGGGAAATTAGAGAATCAATTCCATTTATTATAGCACCAAAAACCATAAGATACCTTGAAATAAACCTAACCAAAGAGGTAAATGATCTGTACTCAAAGAACTATATAACACTCATGAAAGAAACTGAAGAAGATGCAAAAAGATGGAAAAGCATTCCCTGCTCATGGATCAGAAGAATAAACATTATTAAAATGTCTCTACTGCCCAGAGCAATCTATACTTTCAATGCCATCCCAATCAAAATTCCACCACCATTTTTCAAAGTACTGGAACAAGAAATCCTAAAATTTGTCTGAAACCAGAAAAGACCCTGAATCACTAAGGAAATGTTGAAAAAGAAAAATAAAGCTGGGGCCATCACGTTGCCTGATTTCAAGCTTTACTGCAAAGCTGTGACCACCAAAAGAGCATGGTACTGGCACAAAACAGACATATAAACCAAAGGTCCAGATATCGACCCTCAACTCTATGGTCAAATTATCTTTGACAAAGTAGGAAATAATACCCAATGGAAAAAAGACTATCTCTTCAATAAATGGTGCTGGAAAAATTGGACAGGTATGTATTGAAGAATGAAACTAGAACATTATCTCACACCGTATACAAAGATAAACTCAGAATGGATGAAAGACCTCAACATGAGGCAAGAATCTATCAAAATCCTAGAGAAGAACATAGGCAGTAACCTCTTTGATATTGGTCACAGCAATTTCTTTCAAGACATGTCTCCAAAGGCAAAGGAAACAAAATGAACTTTTGGGACTTCATCAAGATAGAAGCTTCTGCATAGCAAAGTAAACAGTCAACAGAACCAAAAGACAACTGACAGAATGGGAGAAGATATTTGCAAATGACATATCAGATAAAGGGCGTGTATCCAAAATCTATAAGAGCTTCTCAAACTCAATACCCAAAAAACAGATAATCATGTCAAAAAATGGGCAGAGTATATGAACAGACACTTCTCCAAGACATACAAATGGCTAACAGACACATGAAAAATTGTTCATCATCATTAGTCATTATGGAAATTCAAATTAAAACCACAATTGAGATACCACCTTACATCAGTTAGAATGGCCGAAGTTGACAGGAAAGGAAACAACAAGTGTTGGAGAGGATGTGGAGAAAGGGGATCCCTCTTACACTGTTGGTTGGAATGCAAGTTGGTACAACCACTTTGGAAAACAGTGTGGAGATTCCTCAAAATATTAAAAATAGATCTAACATATGACCCAGCAATTGCATTAGTGGGTATTTACCCCAAAGATACAGATGTAGTGAAAAGAAAGGCAATAGGTTCCTCAGTGTTCATAGCAGCAATGGCCACAATTACCAAATTATGGAAAGAGCCAAGATGCCCTTCAAGAGATGAATAGATAAAGAAAATATGGTCCATATATTCAATGGAATATTATACAACTATCAGAAAGGATGAATACCCAACTTTTGTATCAACATGGATGGGACTGGAAGAGATTGTGCTGAGTGAAATAAGTCAAGGAGATAAAGTCCATTATCATATGGTTTCACTTACTTGTGGAATGTAAGGAATAACATGGAGTACATTAGGAGAAAGAAAGGAAAAGTGAATTGGGGTAAATCAGGGGAAGAGGAACCATGAGAGACTGTGGTCTCTGAGAAACAAACTGATGGTTTTAGAGAGGAGGAAGTGGGGAGTTGGGTGAACCTTGTAGTGGGTATTAAGGAAGGCACATATTGCAATGGAGCCTTGGGTGTTGTACATAACCAATGAATCTTAGAACACTGCATCAAAAACTAATGATGAATTTTATGGTGACTAACATAACACATAAAAAAAGATTTTTTTCTTTTTCATAATCCAGCTCAAAATATCATAGTGCATTTAATCCTCATGTTCCTTTTTCTCCCCAGGTCTGTGACAGTTCCTCAGACTTGGCTTGCTTTCATGGCCTGGGATTTTGGGGGGAGTACCAGGCAGGTATATGTAGAATGCAAATGTTTGGGTTTTGGTTGGCCTGATGGCATTCTCATGCTTAGCCCAGGGTTATGGACCTTTGGAAAGCATACCGCAGACATAGGTGGAATGCCTATCTCGTAGCAACATTTCAGGGACATGTGACATCCACAGGCCTCCCTGGCAATGTATACCTTGATCTACTGGTTAAGGTGGTATTTGCAAGGTTTGTCCACTTTGAAGTTAGTGTCTTCACTTTTCATGCTCTTCTCTTTCAGAAAGAGTCACTAAGTCCAGCTGTGCTCCATCTGTTAATATCTGATCATTGATATTTAAAAATCATGGGACTTCTTAGAAACACCTGGGGGGCTCAGTCATTTTTTTAAGCATCTGCCTTTGACTCGTGTCATGATCCCAGCGTCCTCAGATGGAGCCCTGCATCTGGCTCCCTGGTGGGCAGGGAGCATGTTTCTCCCGCTCCCCTGCGTGTGCTCTCTTGCTGCCTCTCTCTCTCTCTCTGTCTCTTTCTCAAATAAAAGTCTTTAATTTTTTTTAATCATGGTATCCTTTTCAGGATACCCATCTGGCATTCCTTGTGGTAGTAATGGGCTGGAAAGGGGTAGCCACCACCCCTTGGTCAGGGACCCAGCTCTCCATCACCCACAGGCACACTCAGCCCTCTTCACTCCTCTCAGCTACCTGACTGCTCCCTGAGGTCGCCTGAGTTTGAGACTCCTGCCCCAGGGCCCATTCCTTAGCAGACCTGCACGCCCACCTGATCAGACAAATCTTTCCATTGATAAGGGCTTCAGGTCCCAAAATCATGCACCTTAAATTTGATCATTAATTTACCTTTAAAAATAATGGTTAGGCCCTTTTGGGGTTACAGGAAAATAAATAGTTGTGTAAGTTATATTTGGTAGTTATCATCATACACCTCTTGAGGGCTAACACGAAAAACAGTTGCTTCCAGAGTAAAGGTCTCCTTCTCTCTCCCCAGGGTCCTTTGACCCCGAAATGTCACTGAAAATTTCCAAAGTTCAGGGGCAAAGAGAATATTATGAAGAAAACTCAGATTCACCACTGAGATGATTATCCTTGAAAATGCACTTGCTTATCAGCTCTGTCCTTTAAGATGAGAGAGTTTTGTGGGAAGCAGGAAACCTGCAGGTCCTAGAGATTTCAGTTAGCAGAGCTGTGCAGTGGGAGATGCTTCATGCTGCATCTCTGAGTGCACAGCTTAAGGAAGGGCTGGACTCAGTGTCAATATCTGAGCCAAGTGGACCGAGGACCCCATAAACCCTTGCCCCCCGCACCGTGGGGTGGAACGGGCATGAAGCCTATCCTGTTCCCACCTATGCGTGAATGTGCCCACTCTTCATGGTGGTGGACGTGCTCCCAGCAAGAGCCTAAGGCCATCACTTATGAATAAGGACCAACTAATTGAACCTTCTTTGTTTTCTAGGGGGCACTATTGGGGGTCTATTAGGTGCATGGATGACAAGTGGACGGTTTAAGCCAATTCCTCAGATCATAATGGAGCTGCCACCCACTAAGAAGCAAAAGCTCTTTGATAAAACCATGGCCATCCTAAAGCACCTAGACTGGTCGGACGCTGTGGAGTTGACCATGCTGGTCATGGGCAATGAGTACCTGAAGAAGCAGCTGCTGGTGATGCTGGAAAATTTCCTTGAAGGCTAAAGTTCAGTACATTGACTACATAGCTCCTCCTCAGAAGGGAGGTTCTCATTTAGAGGATTCTAACCTCTTAGAGAGTTCTTCTAACTCATAGAAGGTGACTGAGTATTTGGGGAAAGCCTCACCCATTCATTGCTCATGTGTTGGGCCCAACTCTCCCACACCCAGGGGAACAGGGTCCTAGTTGAGAGGTCCTGCCCTGATGTCCACTGAAGTCCCTCCCCTGGCCTGCCTGCCTTTATTCCTGGGAAAAGCCCTGACCCAACTCCTGAGCAGTTTCGGGTCAGACAGAACAGGCCTTGCTGAGTGAAGCCAGCCTGGACTAGCTGGGTCCTGGGGTGACTGTGGTGAGTGCTGGGCCTGAGAGGGCAGGCCAGACCTCAAGTCCTGTCTCCTCCAGGAGGCGAAAGCACTTTCCTGGCTTTCCCCTCAGGCTTGCCTCTTAGCTTCTTGGTTTTAGTATTCTTACTTCTGTGTCTCTTTGGCAAAAATCTTCATTTATTTATTTTTGAATAGGTAATACCAGCCTCATACTTAGAAGACTCCAGATGGTACAAATGGAAAGGCAAGGCTTCCTCCAGCAAGAACTCTGCCTCAGGCCCTCCCCAGAGGCAGCCACTGTACCAATTTCTTGTGCCTGCCTTAACTGAGCTTTTACATAGTCTTTGAAAACCATTCATTTTCTTTTATTTGTTGGTGCTTATTGATTAAAGTTTAGAACAAACCAGAGAAGGTTAATGAAACCACGACAAATTTCATCACCCAGAAAATGACTCTTAAAACACTTGACATGTTTCCTATAAACCTTTTAATGCTGTGTATGCTCCTTTCCAGTATATTTACACTCTTCCTGTTTAGACCTCTTTGAATGCTTTTACCAATTAACATTTATAACATTTGTAATGTAGTTTAGAATTCCTTGTAAATAATGAGATACCATGCCACTTCATTTGAATGGTTAAAATTAAAAAATGAGGAAATAACAAATGTTGGTGAAGATGCAGAGAAAGGGGAACCCTCTTACACTATTGGTGGCAGTGCAAGCTGGTGCAACCAGTCTGGGAAACGGTAGGGAGGTTCCTCAAGAAGTTGAAAATAGAGATGCCTTATGATGCAGCAATTGTGCTACTAGGTATTTACCCCAAAGATACAAATGTAGTGATCCAAAGGGGCATCTGCACCACAATGTTTATAGCAGCAATGTCCACAATAGCCAAACTGTGGAAAGAGCTGAGATGTGCATCAACAGACAAGTGGATTAAGAAAATGTGGTATATATGTTCTATGGAATTTTACTCAGCCATCAGAGAAGATGAATACCTACCATTTACAAAGATGTGGATGAAACTGGAGGATGTTATGCTTAACAAAATCAGTCAATCAAGAAAGACAATTATCATATGGCTTTACTCATATGTGGAATATAAGAAACAGGACAGAGGCTCATAGGGGAAGAGAAGGAAAACAAAACGGGAAGAATTCAGAGAGGAAGACAAATCACAAGAGACTCTTAATTATGGAATATAAACTGGGGGCTGCTGGAGGGGAGGTAAGTGTGTGGATGGGGTAATTGGGAAATGGATATTAAGGAAGGCACATGATGTGATGAAGAGTGCATGTTACATGCAACTGATGAATTACTGATCTCTACATCTGAAATTAATAGTGTATTATGTGTTGGCTAATTCAGTTTAAATTGAAGAGAAACAGAACACAAAAACAAAAAAATTCCTTATAATTATGTGTCATGGCTGTATAGTATTCCAATCTACTGGGTCCTATCCCTGCTGTGGTTTTCATTGCTGCAGTGAACAGTTTTTTGTTAACTTTGTGTTTGCAATACATTTTAAAGTTTCTGTATTTAGTCAAAATTCATTCTGAGAGAGAGTGTCAATAACTCGCTCTCCTGACACAGGGTTTGGGGTACACATCTCACTGCGTCCTCACCAAGAAATAGGATGATAGTGATTTAAACCTTTATTGATTTGATGGGTGATTCCTGCCGTCTTGGTTGATTAGTTTTATTTTGCTAGTGGGAGTGACAAGGCCGGGGTCACCTGCTGGCGGCCATCTTCTCAATTGGTGTTGAAAGCCCTCTGGGCCCCCGTGGCTGATTCCCAGCAGAGGGTGAGGGGGCTCTGGCTTGAGCAGAGGGCTGGCTGTGGGCTGGCAGGGCAGTGGCTGGCTGGGCAGTGGCAGCGGGGTGGCCAGGAAACAGCAGTGGGCCGCCAACAGGGCAAGGAGGTAGCTGAGGAGGAAGCCTTGGTGGAGGGACCCACTAATTATAAAAAGAAACCATCTGTTCTGGGCCGGTTATTAATCTGCTTTGGATGTTGACATGACAGCAAGGAGCAAGATTTTTCACAGGCAGATGGTGTATTTTTAGCTAGAATGAACTTTTTTATTTCTCTATTTTTTGAGATGTCAGGCTTGGAAGTAAACATGACTGCTGGGGTGTGTTGCAATGCAGGGCACTGTCAGGTTTGGAAGGAAGTGATCCTCCCCCCATTAATTATTGAGAGGTGCCATCTAGTGGTCAAGTAGGGGCATCTTCTCTCTTCCCCTCCCTGCCTTCCTGGGTCACCTGCCAGCCAGGATGTGGCTCCACAAGGAGGCCCTTTTATGAGTTTCCCTGGGGAGGGAAGCTGGTGTCTTCCCGAGGTTTTAATAAGCCATGAACAGAACATCAGCCATATCTCCTACAACCTTTTTTTTGCATATAAACCAGAATGTGTCTAATTCTGAACAATCAACATACGGCAATTAAGAAATGCCAGGATTCGTCTATACCACACAGTGAAGCTGGACCCTCTGATGTGCTTGCAGTTTGTTGGAGGAGATAAATGGCTTTATTAGCCAGAGGAGGCTTCATGAACGGTTGTGATAACAATGGGTCCAAATGTGAAGCTGGGGTCTGGCCAGATGACGAGGAGCCTCGGGGCCACTGTGGGTACCCCAAATGCTGGCAAACAGAGGGAGCCGAAAAATGTTTCTCTGGGCTGTCGAGATGGTGGTGCTGTTTCTTTAATTTGTGTGAGTCTTAAGGGAAGGACTTTACTCATTCTCATTTGCAATTAAAGAATACCAGGTTAATATCTTGGCAGTTTCTGTTACATAAAATTTAAATGGTAAAAGAAATATAGATAAACAAAACCAAAACTAACAGGGCTAGAGGAAGACACCACTCAAGCCTGCACACCGGGGAGCCCTGGAGAAGGTACATGGTGATGCCTTCTGCTGGGAGGGTGATTTGAAGAAAAAAAATCACAGGAACCATAAAACTGTATATACTTTCCACCCAACACATTTCACTTCAGGGAAAACATTCCAATAAAATAATTCAAATGGAAAGAATATAGAGACAGTCATAGCATTGCTGTTTATGGCGGCAAGAGAGAAGGGAGCCAGTCCAGTGCTGAGCACCAGGGACAGAGTCAAACTGCTGTTGTGCAAAATCATGGCCGATTTTAATAAGTAGTAAATGGATGGTTGTATGAAATTCAGTAAAACTGCTCCACACACGTTATTTACCTTCCATCAGTCTCACACGTATGTGCATGCGAGGGGGGGATTAAGAGGAAGACTAGTTGTAACAGGTGCTGGGGAACCTACGGGCTTCCCGGGCAATGAGACCAGGGCTCAGAGGAAGCAGAAGAGGCAGCCGACAATCTCTGGGTGTGGGAATTTTGTGCCTGGGGCGACTCCAGTGTTGGAAAATGGGTGTTACTTTCCTGTCCCTAAACCAAACAAGAGCCAGACTTGTCCCCAGCTCCCCGGGGCTTCCTCCCAGGACTGTCCAAGGCCATTTGGAGTGGGCTCCAGGCTGTGTCCCCACAAGGCTGTGTCCTCATGAGCCTGCCTGGGGGGCCCTACCTCCTCTGAGACATGGCCCCACTGTAACAGGCATTTGTAGGCTGATCCCCAGGCGGCAGCACAGGCGCCCATGGACCACAGCAAGAGGGCCTGCCATGCTGGGGGCCGTTTCCGATGTGGGGACCTCTCTCCAGCGTCTCTCCAACAGAATCTCATACAAGCCACCAATGTGAGCCACGTGTATAACTTTCAATTTTCTAGTAACCACATTTTTAAAAAGTAAGAACAGATGAAATTCATTTAATAATATAACTTAACCCAATATCCCAACATATTATCATTTCAACATGTAATTGATATAAATGATTATTGAGATCTTTTCCTTTTTAAAAAATATTAAGTCTTTGAAACCTGGTGTGTATGTTTTGCACTTGCAGCACACCTCCATTCTGACTAGCCACACGTCAAGCCACGTGTGGCCAGTGGCTACCATATCAGGCCTCACAACTCTGTAAGATACATGATAGAAAATGTAAAAATGAAAGAGTTTTCTTTTCCACGTGCATTGCCAGTGATGCGGACATCTCCCTGTAAGGGTCTGGAACCTCTTCCTGTCCCTTCTCCATTGTGGAGTTCAGCATCTGGGCTCCTTGGAGGTCAAGAGCAGCTTGGATGGTGTTGTGAACTTAACTGTGTGCACCCCAAATTCATATGCTGAAGCCCTAACCCTCAGTGTAATGGCATTTAGTGGTGGGGCCTTTGGGATGTGATGAGGGTACATGAGGCCATGGTGGGGACCCTCTGGAAGGGATTAGTCCCCTTATGAGAAGAGACACCAGGGACCTCACTCACTATCTCTCTGCCTTGTCAGGGCACCGTGGGAGGAGAGCTGTCTGCAAGCAAGGGCTCCCATCAGAACCCAGCCATGCTGACAACCTCTTCTGGGGCTCCCAGCCTCCAGACTGAGAGCAGTAAACATCCACTGTTAAGTTAAGTACAAGTCCATTGTTAGTTAAGTACCCAGTCTTTGGTACTTTGTTGTGGCAGCCCAAGCCTGCTGAGAGAAATGGAGTACTGGGAGAGTTGAGGACTTACTGGTGACTCTTTCCCCACTCCCTCTAATTAGATTCAGGGGCAATGGCATTGTCTCACTGTCTTGAGAGAACAATCTGGACTCTGCACCACTAAAGACTTCCTCCTTGAAGGACCCTGACCATCGTCAGGGAGGGCTGCTTCCTGCAGCCACTAAGAACCAGCTTTCTCCTTACACCCCATCACAGAGAGCCCTCAGAGGCCTTGGATCCCTCCAATTTCTCCCTCTGCACCAGTTTCAGTTCATCATTCCTAAGCTCAGAGGGGGCTGAAATGTTGCTGGCAAGTATCCTGCCTTTTCCCAGCACATTTCCACTCTTGCTCACCTCTTCTCCTAGCTCCCAACTCTCTTCCTCTGCTTCTCTGCAGTGCTGAGTCACTACTGACATCCGTGCCCATCTCTCCTCCTGGTACTACACACTGACCTTGATTTGACTTGTGCCAGCCCCTCCACTCTGCACCCCTCTCCCTCTGGAGGCCACTGCTCTGGTCATTCTCCTTCTCCTTGGTCACCATTCTCAGATCTGTGCAGGCTGTGGCCCAACAGCACGCACACCTGGGGTATTTCTCCCATATTAAAAAATAAGAAAAATTTCAACAAAGTATCGGAACAATTCCACAGGGATTCAACAGATTTCAACAGACACTTCTGGGACAGGTGTATAACCAGGTTCAAAAAAGTGAAGTTGGACAACCCCGTATCTTAGGCTATACAAAAAATTTATTCAAAACAAATCATTTCCTAGATGAAAGCATGGGAATAACTCTTTATGATATGATAGTGGTTTCTTAGATATGACACAAAACACAAATGACAAAAAAATAGATAAATGGGACTTCATCAAGATTGAAAACTTTTGTGCATCACCATCAAGAAAGTGAAAAAAACACAGGATGGGAGAAAATTACAAATGAAGTATCTGATAAGGGACTAGTATCTAGAATACATAAAGAGCTCTCACGGTTCAACAATAAAGAGACAAACAATCCAATTCAAAAATGGGCAAGGATTTGAATAGACATTTCTCCAAAAAATGGTATTCAGATGCCCGATAAACACACAGAAGGTGCTCAATATCATTAGTCATCAAAACCACAGTGAGATACTGCTTCTTTTCTACTCTGATGGCTAAAATATAAAAGGCAATGACAAGTGTTGATGAGGTCAGGAAGAAATTGGAACTTTTATATGTTGCTGGTGGGAACGTAAAATGGTGTAGCCCTTTTAGAAAACAGTTTGGCAGCTACTCAAAGTATTAAGCATAAGGTTCCAATATGACCCAGAAATTCCAGTCCTAGATATACCCTAGAGAATAAAAACATGTCCAGTCCACACGAAACCTTGTATATGAATGTCCCTTAGCCACATTTTTAGTAACAGCCAAAAAGTATTAACAACCTAGATGCCGATCATCTGATGAATGGATAAACAAGATCTAGTCTATACATTGTATATGGTACGCAACCAGATATTATTCAGCAAAAAAAAAAGAATTATATATGGATACATGCTAAACATGGACAAACTTGGAGAGATGCTAAGTGGAAGAAGACAGTCACAAAAGACCACACAGTAAAGGACTGCACTTGCATGAAATGTCAGAATAGGCAAATTCATAGAGACTAAAGGCAGATGGGTGGTTGTCAGGGGCAGGGGAAGGGGGCAATGGGCAGTGAGCTCTCATGCTGTGGGTTTTCTCTCTACAGTGGTGAAAGTCCCCTGGGATTGGATAGTGGGATGGGTGCACAATCTTGTGAATACACTAGCACTCACCAAAAGGCAAACTTTAAAGGGCAGGTGGACTTTATAGGATGTGAATTATATCCCAATAAAGCTGTTTAAAAAGCAACTTTTCCATCTCGTCCCCCTGCTCTTTGCAGTGGAATTCCTCAAATGACTTCTCCAATTTGGCTCCCATTCTCTGGTGCTTTCCAGGAGACCCCTGTTCCCACCACCCCACTAAATGGTCTCTGATCACTGTGGAAACATTGTAGGCGACCCTTGCACATGACGTCATGTTACTGAACACAGGCTGTTTCTCAGTCTTCTTGACACCCGACCACCCCCTGGGCCGTGTCTCGCAGGCTGCTCCCTTATGCCCACCATAAGCTGCAGTGTCCTGGCCCTACTCCTGCCTGGAGGGCTGCTCCTCTTTCACCTCTGCTGCTCCCATGCCCAGTCTCTCCTGTGGGGTCTAGTTCCACACAGTGCTTGCCGGCTCAGACTTCCTTCCTGGCTCTAGTCACTCCCACACAACCACCCACTCAGTCTCCAACTTTGCACTTGGAAACTGAGCTCCTGGTATCCACACTCCCCACTCAAGACCCACAACAATCAACCACCACAACAAACCAGGCTGGTCCCCAGGAGCTTCATGCTTTCAGTAGCATCGATGTCTTTCTTTCTCTTATACCCTGTATCTAAACCACCAACAGATTCTTTTGGTTCTACCGGCAAATATACTGATATTCAATTTGCTCTCTGCACCTCTGCTTGAAGCCTGGTCCCCGGGTGGCAGGTGGTCTTCCTAAAGGGTGAGTCAGGTGTGCCACTACTCTGCTTAAACACCTCTCATGACTCCTGTTATGTCACTCCAAGCAAAGCCAAAGTCCTAAGGATGACCAAGGCCCTACTTCATCTCCCCTGCCTTGTCATCTTGCCCGCTCCCCTCGCCTCTGCCAGACACAGTGGCCTCCTCCCAGCTCCATCACCAGGCTGGGGACATCCCCACCCCAGGGCATTTGCACTTGTTGCTTATTTTGCCTTGGATGTTCTTCACCCAAATATCTGCCTCATTTCCTTCAGGTCTTGACTCAAGTTCCCCTCTTTACTTACACCTTGCCTGGCCACTCGATCTGAGACTAGCCACCCAGCCCTCACCGACCCCTTTCTGCATTGTCGTTATCTGTAGCACTCAGTCCTTGTAACATGCTCCATTATATACTTATTCCCACCCCACCCCCATGCAGAGGACCTACATCAAGAAGAGTGTTGATATCATCTTTTCAGAAAACAAAATGGATAAAGGCACATCAAGGGAACCAAGTTAACAAGAGGCAGGCACCAGCATTTCCACTGTGCGCCCCACTCGATTGGGCATCTTCCTCATGCTGGAAAAGACCACAGAGATATGAGAAAGTATACTACCCTTTTCAGTTGTGTTGGTGGTCTGTCTCTTTTCACTAATTTGAGCTCCATGAGGGGAGGGATTTTGTCTGTTTGCTTCTCAGCTGTGGCCCCAGTGCTTTCAGTGCTCAGTAAACACTTGTGGAAGGAGGGAAGAAAAGTAAAGGCGGTGGGCAGGTTTTCTCAGGTTCCATTTTCCCTCTCACCTGCATGAGGGGCAGGCTGAACACCTGCACCCCCTCGGTCTCCCACCCCTGCCTCTCCCGGGGTTGGAGGAAAGGGTGCCTCCCGCCAGCCCGGTGAGGGGAGCTCCAGGGTCAGGCTGGTGTCTGAACCCTCATTCCAAGTGACCCTCCAGAGTCACTGCAGTGAGAGAGCGCCACAGTGCCCGGTGCTGCTGAGGAGGGGAGCACCTGCAGCCTCCTCTGTTGAGGGGGTGCAACCTGGTTTAACCACTGCAGGGAACTCTCGGGCAGCATCGGCTAAACCATATATTCCTATGTCCCGTGGACCCGGCAGTGCCAGCCCTATCATGCACCTAACAGAAGTGAGAGTTTTGTCTACCAAAAACATCCACAGAAATGGTCACAACAGAGTGATGGGGGAGCCCAACTCTAAGAAGGCTGATCTTGACCAAAGACAGAATCAGAAATCCTCAGGTTCAGAGGGCTGTGTCCCTCTCCAAATATCTGATCCTTTGTCCCCTCCATCCCAATTCATGGATTCCTAGGGGGTGGCCAGGGAAGGTCCCTTAGCTCAGCTGGGCTGCCTCCTGTCCTGTCTTGGCAGCCCTGAGGGCTGACGTGTGCAGGGACACAAGCCTAAGTCAGAGTCATCCCTCAGCCTGCATAGAACCCAGTGGAAATTATGTGCCCAGGAACAGCCCAGTAGTAAGTGGAAACTCTGTGCCCAGAATGACCCCAGCAATGATCCTTCCCTCCCCACTGGCTTTTGACCCTCTGGGGTGAGGTAAGAGCTTTGTTCACATTGCAAACCAATATTTTCCTTTCACTGTGGCTATCAAGACTCAGAGTGCCTCTGAACTTGGGACCTTCCAGAACCTTCAGAACCTTTGTTTTTATGCCTGTAAAGGGGGCTGCAGACACCACTGCCCTGCTTAACCCTTCAGCGTTCAGGGAGAGAGAAAGGGAGGAGATTCCTACTGATTTCAGGTTGGAAAGGAACAGCCATCTCTTTGGGCCTGTCTTAGTGACTTCCTCTGTGAAATGGGAGATGAATGCCAGCCATTTCCTTTAACAACTCCCACCAAAAATCACAAATTTCAACACTTGGGGGGCCAGGCTTTTCCATAGTGAGAGGACAGAGGGGACCAAAGCCACCTGGAAAGCCCTCCCGTGGGTCACCCTCCCCCCTCCTCCTGGGTCCACTGGGGCAGCTGACTCTGCTAACTTCTGCAGACCCCGGAAACTGGGACCAAGATGTGAGGTCCTGATGGCAGCGTCATGCTAGGACTCTCCACCAATGGACAAAGTGCATGCAGAGATCCCTGCGGCCTCACGGGCAGCACCCGCGGGCACTTCCAGACCTCCTCTGCTCACAGGTCGCGCAATCCTGGGGACTTGGCTTCGACCCCCCCCAAGCTCCCTTACCTGTGCTCACACCACTCTCCCTGGAGCCCCTGCAGCCTCCACCTTGCCTCCTGCACTCCCACCCAGCAGTAAGCGCCCTTCTCCGCACCTCTGCTCCTGGTCAGATTCCCAGGGGGCCCTTGCTGTGTGCCAATCCCTCCAGAGCCCTGGAGCCACCTTGACAGGGCGGCCGGGGGACACTGGAGGCGATGAGCAGGTAACCTGCCTTCCCCTCGCATCCTTACCCCGCCTGGGGCCTTTACCTCCACCGCCAGATCCCTGCGCCCCAGTGCCCCACCAGCACCCCCTCCGGGAATGGGCTTTCAATCGCCAGCTTCCGCTCCCAGTCCCTGCGCCTTTGGTGCCGCCCACGTGGCCGCTGACCCACTCCCTCCGCACACGCCCCTCACGGCGGCTCCGTCAATCAGAGGAGCCCCTGCGCGCGGGCGGGGGCAGAGCCTGGGCTTCTGGCTGTAGGTGTTGGAGTAGGGGTGAAGAGTGTGTGGGCGGAGCGGCCATAGTTAGAATACCCTGGCCTGACGTGGCCAAAGCCAGCAGGACCTAGACCGAGTTACTTTTTGGGACCTCCCAGGGCTGGTTCTCCAGTCTGACTCCCCCAGCCCGCCGCAGCTCCGCACCCTACCTGCTTGCACCTCGCTGGAGACCATCCTTGCCGGACTCCTAAGGGAGGCCTTGGAATTACTGTGCCTTGTGCTGCCTCTGGGGAGCCTCCCTGCTGCTGCTGCTCGCTGACTCAGTCATCTCCTCTCCGCAACCGAGAAACTAATAATCATAAACTTAAAAATTCACAGCACTTAATCCTTTTTATATATTAAACTTTTTATAGTGCTTTGAAGGAGAGTCCAATTTAGTGGACTCCATG
Organism: Ailurus styani; assembly: GCA_002007465.1. Classification (NCBI taxonomy): domain Eukaryota; kingdom Metazoa; phylum Chordata; class Mammalia; order Carnivora; family Ailuridae; genus Ailurus; species Ailurus styani. The sequence goes on along the minus strand of LNAC01001485.1, from coordinate 126,468 downwards.
CTCTCATCACGCCCTCCCACATTCCCAGCAGGTTACGCTGCCACCCGACAAGGACCCTCCCCTGCCTCTTGGGACACTGGAATGAAGTTCCAGGCCTCACCACTCCAGGAGACCTGTCCCAACCTCCCTCTGGTCGCCTCCCTGCACTTCATCTCACACTGGCTTCTTCCTGTTCCTGAAAACCCCAGGGTTGTCCCTACCTCTGGGCCTTTGCACCACCCTTGCTTCCAGATCTTCCCATGGCTGCATTTTGGGCATTCAAGTCTCAGCTCAAACTGCCATGTCCTCAGAGGCTTTCCTGACCACCCAAAGCAGCTCCCCTCCTCCAGCCCACCACCCTCAACCACCTCACCCAGTTTTACTATTTTGTAAAGTATTTCTCCAACCCGAAGGCATTTTATTCAGTGACTTGTTTACGTATTCATAGCTTGTCTCCCTCACCTAGGCAGTGAGCCTGATGGACTGGACTATATTGATCTTGTTCCTTTATATCCAGTGCTGAGAACTGAGTTGAGCACTTAGTAGAAATGAGGTCACTGTCTGTCCCACAGATGGAATTTGTCTTGCCAAATAGGGCAGCTGCTGGGCACTTTGGAGAGGAGCCGGCTCCGGCCAGTGCAGTGTCTGCTGGCCAGGACCACGGCCAGAGACAGCAGAAGGAGCAAGAGCTGATCCCACCTTGAGGCTGCAGCCAGGAGGTCTGAGCTGAGCAGGGGTGACCTGCCCTCCTGGGCAGTGTGGGCAGAACCTGTGAGGTGGGGACGGGCCTCTCCCAGCCCAGGTGGAGTGAGGCCAGGACATGGGATAAGAAGGGAAGGGGAGAAGGCACGGGAGGAGAAGGGAGGGAGAGGCAGAGAGAAGAGTGGTGGAGGTTGTTGGCGAGTGAGAGGGCCGCCAGTGTGGCCTTGGGGAGCCCCCATCCCCACCACTGCCATGAGCCCCCCTCCACCACTTTTGTGCTGTTTCCTCCACAGAAGGACAGACAGTGCTTACTGAGTGTCCCACAGGAGCCATGGCCTCCGAGAAGTAAACACGTATAAAATGCACTGCCAACCTTCATACTGCAAGCTTTCACATAAAATTCAGGATTTCCACCTTCTCGTAAATCAGAGGATTTGAAAACACGGTCCCCCATCTGCTTGTGGAACTGTCCCTTTCAGACTGGGCACATGACCCCATTCACGACAGTCCCACCTCACTCTGTGGTTTCCCTCTTGCCCCACTTTACCCGTTTATGTGCTTCCGGTTGATTAAGCATGTGTACTGAGGAGTCCTGAGGCACAGCTGGGACTCTACACTATCAGAGGAGAAGGACACAAGCCCCAACCATCCCAGAGGCTGATGTAGAACCAGGCAGGTCGGTTGGGACACTGAGACACTGGGAAATGCCATCCCAAGTGTACACCCTGCTTGTTGCCGGGGGGTGGGAGGGCTGGAGGGAGACACTGAGCTGAGCCTTCAAGGCCATGTTCCATGACTGCTTCAGGACCAGGTCACCTGCCTCCCTAGTAAAAGGGGCTTGGTCGGTAAGGTAGGCCCTGCCTGGGTTTGTGCTTTGGTGAATGCTGTGAAAGGTGTAAGCCTGATGATTCACAGACCTGTACCCCTGGGGCAAATAATTAAAAAAAAAAAGGTAGGCCCTCCCTGAGGTGAGGGGTCCTTGGAAGGGATCCAGAAAGCCTTTGAAGGCAGGGCTGTCCAGTTCAAGACAGCACCCTGCCACCTAACACTGGACTGTCATGCAGTAGGTGTCCAGGAAAGAGAGGCCTTTCCATGATTCTGGGAAACCAGAGCGAGGAGGTACACCCATTGGTCTGCAGGTGGGAGATCCCAACTAGCCTTGTCTCACTGCTGGCCCAGGAATCACTGGGGCCTTAGTCTCCTCCTCTGTCCTTGGTTCCAGCACTGACATCCTGTGGCTCCTAGTGAAGACAGCAGAGACTCTGCTCATCTAGCCATCCGCCCCTTCCTAACAGGGACGAGCTGTGAGTGGAGAAGACCTGGGCGGAGGGCCTGCTCCTCCAAATAAGAAGAAAAACTTGTGACTCAGGGAAAGCCAGAAGTTGATTCAGCCAAGCCAGAAAATGTGGAAAAAATTAGCTCTCCCTGAGGCTTTTTCTTTTTCTTTCTCTTTCCCTTCTCTTCCCTTCCCTTCCTTTTTTCCTTTCCTTTCCTTCCTTCCCTTCCCTTCCCTTTCTTTCCTTTTCTCCTCAGGCAAGAAGCTCTTTCTGAGGGAAAGCTGGCTTCCAGAGTTCGGGAACAAGGCTTTCAGGAAACTGCCAAGGCTCCCGATTTTCAGGTTAGGAGTTTTGGCAATCACCTCAGTTGACAATGCCAGAAATTTATATTGGATCTTTTTCATAAGTTTTGTCTAAGTGCCAAGGACTGTGTACTGAATAATTCATATTATCTTATGTCTTTCAGCCTAGACCTGTCATTCTCTGCCTTGGGCTTAAGAAAGTGGGGCAGACACAAAGCATTTAAGGTGAAGGATCTCGACCAGCACAAATGCTGCAGCAAGAGGGAGGGAAAACAAATGGGGGAAAGTAGTAACAGGTGATGATACTAGGTCATAGGTCAGTAGACATTTTCTGTAAATGGTCATATAGTCAACAGTTTGGTCTCTGTGAGCCTGGACCCCTGGCAACTATGCAGCTCTGCTGTTGCACCGAGAGCAGCCCTAGAAGGGGCGCCAGCCCATGAGTAATCTTCGCTCAGCAACACTGATGTCTAATGATCTGATCAGGTCCATGTGTTATGAAACATTTTTCTCCTTTTCTTTCTTTTTTTTTCCAGCAAAAACAGTTCATAGGCTGGAGTTTGCTGACCCCTGACTCACAGATGTTCATCACTGCTTTCTTACAAGACTTCTACTCAGTTAGAAATACTCAAAACAGGAAGTTGGGGAAAGAAGTAAAGAAAAAAAAGGAAACAGTGGTTGTCCTACTTATCACTGGTGGGTCATGAACTCGACTTCAAGTTGGCTCACTTTCCATGATTCTGCATGCTGCTTTCTTTATCAGTGATACACCTGAGGCTGAGTCTGCAAACTGTGGAAACATGGACACTAGGAAAGATTTCTCATGCAATGGTTAGGAGGATTAATTCTATTGTTTGTTTGTTTGTTTGTTTATTTATTATCTATTTATCTATTTTTTTTAAATTCCATTAGCCAGCACATACTACATCATTATTTTTTAAGGTAGTCTATAATGATTTGTTAGTTGCCTATAATACCTAGTGCCCTGCTTAATTCCCATCACCCAGTTACCCAATCCCCCTACTCATCCCCTATTTCACAACCCTCAGTTTGTTTCCCAGAATCGTCTCTCATGGTTTTTCTCCCTCTCTGCTTTTTTCCCATTAACTTTTTCTCCCTTCCTCTATAATCCTCTGTGCTATTTTGGATGTTCCACATATGAGTGAAACCATGTGAAAATTGTCTTTTTCTGTTTGACTTATTTCACTTAGCATAATCCCACAAGTTCCATCCATGTTGATGCAAATGGTGGGTATTCATCCTTTCTGATGGCTGAATAATATTCTATTGTATATATGAACCACATCCTCCTTATCCATTCATCTGTTGAAGGGCATCTTGTCTCCTTCCACAGTTTGGCTATTGTGGACATTGCTGCTATGAACATTGGGGTGCAGGTGCCCCTTCTTTTCACGATATCTGTATCTTTGTGGTAAATACCCAATAGTGCAATTGTTGGGTCATGGGTAGCTCTATTTTTAACTTCTTGAGGAACCTCTGTACTGTTTAACAGGGTGGCTATATCAGTTTACATTCCCACCAACAGTTTAGGAGAGTTATCCTTTCTCCCCATCCTTTCCAACACGTGTTGTTCCTTGTCTTGTTAATTTTAGCCATTCTAACTGGCATAATCTTGTATCTCATTGTGGTTTTGATTTGTATTTCACTAGTGCCAAGTGATGTGGAAGATTTTTTCATGTGTCTGTGAGCCATTTGTATGTCTTCTTTGGAGAAATGTCTGTTCATGGCTTCTGCCCATTTCTTGACTAGATTATTTATTTTGGGGATGTTTAATTTGACACGTTCTTTATAGATCTTGGCTATCAGCCCTTTATCTGATATGTCATTTGCAAATATCTTCTCTCATTCTGTAGGTTGCCTTTTAGTTTTGTTGACTGTTTCCTCTGCTGTGCAGAAGGTTTTTATCTCGATGAAGTCTCAAAAGTTCACTTTGCTTTTGTTTCCCTTGCCTTTGGAGACATGTCTTGCAGGAAGTTGCTGGGTCCAAGGTCAAAGACATTTCTGCTTGTGTTCTCCTCTAAGATTTTGATGGATTCAAGTTTCTCATTTAGGTCTTTCATCCATTTTGAGTTTATCTTTGTAAATCATGTAAGAGAATGATCCAGTTTCGTTCTTTTTTATTTCATCTTGTTTCAGTTTTGGTAGTTTTAAATTTACAGGAATGCATCCATTTCTTCCAGATTGCCTGATTTGTTAGCATATAGTTGCTCATAACGTGTTTTTAAAATTGTCTGTATTTCCTTGGTTTTGTCATGATCTCTCCCCCTTTAATTCATGATTTTATTAATTTGGGTCCTTTCTCTTTTCTTTTGGATAAATCTAGCCAGAGGTTTATAGATCTTAATAATTCTTTCAAGAAACAAGCTTCTAGTTTCATTGATCTGTTCTACTGTTCTTCTAGTTTCTATTTCATTGATTTCTGCTCTAATCTTTATTATTTCTCTTCTCTTGTTTGGTTTAATGCTTTATTTGCTCTGCTTTCTCCAAGTCTTTTAGGTTTAAGCTTACCTTGTTTATTTGGGATTTTTTCAGGCTTTTATTGCAATCCATTTCCCTCTTAGGACCACCTTCCTGTATCCCAGAGGTTTTGAACCGATATGTTTTCATTCTCATTGGTATCCATGAATTGTTTAATTTCTTCTTTAATTTCCTGGTTGACCCACTCATTCTTTAGCAGGATGCTCTTTAACCTGCAAGTGTTTGAGTTCCTTCCAAATTTATTCTTGTGATTCAGTTCAAGATTCAAAGTATTGCTGTCTGAAAATATGCAGGGAATGATCTAAGTCTTTTGGTATCAGTTGAGAACTAATTTGTGACCCAGTATGTGATCTGTTCTGGAGAAAGTTACACGTGCACTTGAGAAGAATTAATATTGTGTTGATTTAGGATGGAATGCTCTGTATCTGTGAAGTCTGTCTGTTCCAGTGTGTCATTCAAAGCCCTTGTTTCCTTGTTGATCTTCTACTTAGATGATCTGTCCATTGTTGTGAGTAGGGTGTTGAAGTTTCCTACTCTTAATGTATTATACTCAATGTGTTTCTTCACTTTGGTTATTAATTGGTTTATATAATTGGTTGTTCCCATGTTGGGGCATAAATATTTACAATTATTAGATCTTCTTTTTGGATAGACCCTTTATGTATGATATAGTATCCCTGTACATCTATAACTATAGTCTTTGGTTTAAAATCTAGTCTGTCTGGTATGAGGGTTGTTACCCCAGGTTTCTTTTCAGATCCATTATCATGGTAAATAGTTCTCCACCCCTCACTTTCAATCTGGAGGTGTCTTTGGGTCTAAAATGTGTCTGTCATAGACAACATATTGTTGGGTCTTTTATTTTTCTTATCTGATGTGATGCCCTGTGTCTTTTGATTGGAGGATTTAGCCCATTTACATTTAGAGACATGATTGAAAGATATTAATTTAGTTCCATTGTATTGCCTGGAAAGTCCCTCTTTCTATAAATTATCTTTGTTTCTTTCTGGTCTATGTTACTCTTGGGGTCTCTCTTCACTTTTAGAGTCCCCCTTAATATTTCTTGAAGGGTGGCTTGATAGTCACATATTCTTTCAGTGTTTGTTTGTTCTGGAAGCTATTTCTCTCTCCTTCCATTCTGAATGACAGCCTTGCTGAATAAAGTATTATCAGGTGCATGTTCTTCTCATTTAGTACACTGAATATATCATGCCAACCCTTTCTAGAACACCAGGTTTCTGTGGATAGGTTTGAGGTTAGTTTTGGTTTTCCTATCTCTGTAGATAAGGAAACTCCTGTCTCAAGCTTTTCTCAGGATAGACTCTTTTTTCTGAAATTTGCAAGCTCGTTATTACACCCTAGAGAAATCTGAAGTGGTCAGAAACCAAAATAGAAAACCAAATCAAACCAAGTAAAAACAGAACAAAGGAGTTGGGGAACAGAGACTATAATCTTGCAGGGTGGACAAAGCAGGGCAAGTCACTTGTTCATGAGTGAGTTTTGGTCCGTGAGTTAGAAGACACTACTTCCAAAATTGCAAAGAAAGCAAAACTTATCTATAGACAAAAATAAAATTAAATTGAGTGAAAAAAGACTAAAATGAAGCATATATCTATTAAATATAGATGCAAAAATAAAAGTTAAAAGCAATTTGTTTCTTTCAGTGTTCCTAAATAAAGTTTTTTAAATTTATTTTTATTATTTTTATTTGCCCAGGGATACAGGTCTGTGATTCATCAGGCTTACGNGGGGTACAGGTCTGTGAATCATCAGGCTTATGCCTTTCACACCATTCACCATAGCACAAACCCTCCCCAATGTCCATAACCCATCCACCCTATCCCTACCCTCCCACCCCCCGGTAACCCTCAGTTTGTTTTGTGAGATTAGGAGTCTCTTAGGTTTGTCTCCTTCCCATCCCATCTTGTTTCATTATTTTTTCTCCCTAACCCCCACAACCCCCCACACTGCCCCTCAAGTTCCTCATATCAGAGAGATCATATGATAATTGTCTTTCTCTGATTAACTTATTTCACTTAGCATAATACCCTCTAGTTCCATCCGCATCATTGCAAATGGCAAGATTTCATTTCTTTTGATAGCTCCATAGTATTCCATTGTATATATATACCACCTATTCTTTATCCATTCATCTGTTGATGGACATCTAGGTTCTTTTCATAGTTTGGCTATTGTGGACATTGCTGATATAAACATTCAGGTACATGTGCCCCTGAGGATCACTACCTTTGTATCTTTAGGATAAATAGCCAGTAGTGCAATTGCTGGGTCATAGGGTAGCTCTATTTTCAACTTTTTGAGGAACCTCCACACTGTTTTCCAGAGTGGCTGCACCAGATTGCACTCCCACCAACAGTGTAGGAGGGTTCCCCTTTCTCCACATCCTCGCCAACATCTGTCATTTCCTGACTTGTTGATTTTAGCCATTCTGACTGGTGTGAGGTGGTATCTCACTGTGGTTTTGATTTGTATTTCCCTGATGCCTAGTGATGTTAAGAATTTTCTCATGTGTCTGTTGGCCATTTGGATGTCTCCTTTGGAGATATGTCCATTCATGTCTTCTGCCCATTTCTCGACTGGGTTATTTGTTCTATGGGTATTGAGTTTGAGAAGATCTTTATAGATTTTGGATACAAGCCCTTTATCTGATATGTCATTTGCAAATATCTTCTCCCACTCCGTCAGTTGTCTTTTGGTTTTGTTGACTGTTTCCTTTGCTGTGCAAAAGCTTTTAATCTTGATGAAGTCCCAAGAGTTCATTTTTGCCCTTGCTTCCCTTGCCTTTGGTGATGTTGTTGGGAAGAAGTTGCTGTGGTTGAGGGCAAAGAGGTGGCTGCCTGTGTTCTCCTCAAGGATTTTGATGGATTCCTGTGTCACATTGAGGTCTTTTATCCATGTTGAGTCTATTTATGTGCGGTGTAAGTAAATGATCCAGTTTCTTTTTTCTGCATGTGACTGTCCAGTTTTCCCAACACCATTTGGNTCAATCTCCTTACTGGTCTATTCAGGTCTTCAGTTTCTTCCTGGTTCAGTTTTGGTGGTTTACATTTCTCTAAGAATGCATCCATTTTTTCCAGATTGTCAAATGTGCTGGTGTAGAGTTGCTCATAATATGTTTTTATAATTGTTTATATTTCTTTGGTCTTGGTTGTGATCTCCCCTCTTTCATTCATGATTTCATTAATTTGAGTCCTTTCTCTTTTCTTTTGGATACGTCTGACCAGGGGTTTATCAATGTTATTAATTCCNTCATCAGGGAGCCTGCTTCCTCCTCTCTCTGTTTCTCTGCCTGCCTCTCTGCCTATTTGTAAACTCTCTCTGTCAAATAAATAAATAAAAAATCTTAAAAAAAAAAAAGAGATGAGGGTCCAATTCTGNTGCCTATTTGTAATCTCTCTCTGTCAAATAAATAAATAAAAAATCTTTAAAAAAAAAAAAGAGATGAGGGTCCAATTCTGGCCTCTATATTCTTTTTTTTTTTTAGTTTTTTTATAAGAT